>SMSQ01003910.1:4515-46931 GCA_019453375.1 Ctenoplectra terminalis | reverse complement strand
CTATTTGATTCGTTAGATGTTCACAAACTCGGTTCTTTCAGACCTGATTATCCGAAAAACCGCTTATCCGAACGGATCTGTCTTCCAATTACATCGGATAAGCAACGTTCTACCGTACACTATCTAATGTCGGTTCAGTGGCACAGAAATAAAATTTAACAGCACAGTGATAAGTAAATAAAATAAAGTTTTAAAAAAGTAGATACATAAGTACATAACTTCTAAGTCTCATGACGCAATAAAGAGTTAACACCGGTGGCGGCTCGTGGCTTGAATTTATGGGGGTGCTGCAACTTTTGAAGCGTGCATGCACACTGTAGATACAGTATATACACGTTTGAAAAAAATATTAAAATTATGGTGAACATTAAAAAGAAGAAAACAAAAAATTAAACGTGAAAAATATATTGTTTTGCGT
Source organism: Ctenoplectra terminalis (assembly GCA_019453375.1). Taxonomy (NCBI): domain Eukaryota; kingdom Metazoa; phylum Arthropoda; class Insecta; order Hymenoptera; family Apidae; genus Ctenoplectra; species Ctenoplectra terminalis. Next base: position 46,513 of record SMSQ01003910.1, on the reverse strand, counting down.
ATAAACGCACGACAGACAGTGCCACATTACGCTAATAGCTCGCAATCTCGTTATGACGTGGATAATGCTTCCGCATAGCAACGTTCTCCTAAGTGCTTCAACATGGATGTTTATTATTTTTTATGCAAAATAAGAGAATTTTATAGGTTTGTTGATGATAAAATAAAATATCTGTTTAATAGTATATTATCATAAGTATAACAGTATGATAGTATTATACTAGTATACTGGTGAAATAGTATTATTATTGTACTATTATTCTTATTATATTATACATTAAATGGGTATTTAATTTTATCATCAACAACCCTACACAATTCTCTTATTTTGTATTAAAAAATAATAAGTATGACAGTATATTAATATTATAGTATTATACTAGTATACTGATTAAATAATAATATTATTGTACTATTATACTTCTTATATTATATATTAAATAAATATTTAATTTTATCATCAACAATCCTGCACAATTCTCTTATTTTGTATTGAAAAATAATAAGTATAACAGCNATTTATATTTAAAAACAGTTTAATTTCTATTTGATTCCTTAGATGTTCACAAACTCGGTTCTTTCAAACCTGTTATCCGAAAAATGTGCTATTTTACGTAATAAGCATCTACATTTAAAAATAGTTTAATTGCTATTTGATTCGTTAGATGTTCACAAACTCGGTTCTTTCAGACCTGATTATCCGAAAAACCGCTTATCCGAACGGATCTGTCTTCCAATTACATCGGATAAGCAACGTTCTACCGTACACTATCTAATGTCGGTTCAGTGGCACAGAAATAAAATTTAACAGCACAGTGATAAGTAAATAAAATAAAGTTTTAAAAAAGTAGATACATAAGTACATAACTTCTAAGTCTCATGACGCAATAAAGAGTTAACACCGGTGGCGGCTCGTGGCTTGAATTTATGGGGGTGCTGCAACTTTTGAAGCGTGCATGCACACTGTAGATACAGTATATACACGTTTGAAAAAAATATTAAAATTATGGTGAACATTAAAAAGAAGAAAACAAAAAATTAAACGTGAAAAATATATTGTTTTGCGTATAAACGCACGACAGACAGTGCCACATTACGCTAATAGCTCGCAATCTCGTTATGACGTGGATAATGCTTCCGCATAGCAACGTTCTCCTAAGTGCTTCAACATGGATGTTTATTATTTTTTATGCAAAATAAGAGAATTTTATAGGTTTGTTGATGATAAAATAAAATATCTGTTTAATAGTATATTATCATAAGTATAATAGTATAATAGTATTATACTAGTATACTGGTGAAATAGTATTATTATTGTACTATTATTCTTATTATATTATACTATTAAATAGATATTTAATTTTATCATCAACAATCCTACAAAATTCTCTTATTTTGTATTAAAAAATAATAAGTATAACAGTATTATAGTATTATAGTATTATACTGGTATACTGGCGAAATAGTATTATTATTGTACTATTATACTTTTTATATTATATATTAAATAAGTATTTAATTTTTTCATCCACAATCCTACACAATTTTCTTATTTTGTGTAAAAAATAATAAGTATGACAGTATAATAATATTACAGTATTATACTAGTATACTGGTTAAATAGTATTATTATTGTACTATTATACTTCTTATATTATACATTAAATGGGTATTTAATTTTATCATCAACAACCCTACACAATTCTCTTATTTTGTATTAAAAAATAATAAGTATGACAGTATATTAATATTATAGTATTATACTAGTATACTGATTAAATAATAATATTATTGTACTATTATACTTCTTATATTATATATTAAATAAATATTTAATTTTATCATCAACAATCCTGCACAATTCTCTTATTTTGTATTGAAAAATAATAAGTATAACAGCATAATACTATTATACTGGTGAAATAGTATTATTATTATACTACTACTATTATTATATTATACTATTAAATAGATATTTAATTTTATCATCACCAGTTCTACACAATTCTCTTATTTTGTGTACAAAAATAATAAAAATCCATGTTGTAGCACTTAGGAGAATGTTTAGTATATTATACTAGTATACTACTATAATACTATACTGGTATAATAATAAATAAAATGTTAAATTGTAGTGCGTCGAATGGTTGATGATGAAATTAAATATCTACTTAAAAGTACAATATAATAAATATAACAGTATAATAATAATACTACTTAATATCTATTCACGTTATGTTAAATAAATATTTATATAAAAAATTTCCACAGGCCGCCTCCGGTTCACACTAACAAGAATAACAATATTTTACCAAATTACCCATCACATCCGCTATAATCCCAACACTCCATTCAGCAACAATTCCGCTTGTGATAAAATAAATTAAGACGGACCTTAATCACGATCTGCTAATTGGGGATAATAAAACAGCTTATTCATCGATTATAAATTGCTTCTACGGTAAACACGAGGAGAACCAGTCGGTCAGGTTCGTTCACCTCGGACAGTACGGCATACATAAAGTTTCGCGACATGCCACGACTGTACCGCGAAATTCGGTGCACGTAAATTTAGCCCCGAGTGCGTGGAATGGATGATCGATCTATGGATCGAACTGTTGAACCGCGAATTCCTTGCAGTTCCGACTACAACGTTATATACCAGGGGCATGCATTATATACGGAACAATGCAAGCAATGCCTGTGAGGAGACCGAAACGAATCGCGCTCCAATAAAAGAATCGAATCCAATATTTATTTGTTTATCTTTTGTTGTCCGCTTTTTTTCAGCTATTCCCAATCCTGGATAAGGTTTTGATTTTCGATGATTAGAGTTTCGGTCAGTGATTCGATTTATTTTTTATGCTGCGATTTTTCATCTTGTTCGTTGGAACTTTTCAACGTGGACAGTGATTATTTTATAATCGTGCGAAGAGGAGTCTTAAGACTTTCAAATATTATAATAAGTGTTCTATAGTAAGAATTACTCTTTTTAATTAATAAAAAAATTAAAAATTAAATAAATATTGCTACTCTAAAATTCGAAATAATTTTTCTATTGCAAGGATTACTGTTTTTAATTAAAAAAAAAAATTAAAAATTAAATATATATTGCTACTCTAAAATTCGAAATAATTTTTCTATTGCAAGGATTACTGTTTTTAATTTAAAAAAAAAATTAAAAATTAAATATATATTGCTATTCTAAAATTCGAAATAATTGTTCTATAGCAACGATTACTCTTTTTAATTAAAAAATTAAAAATTAAATGTACATTGCTACTCTCAAATTCGAAATAATTGTTCTATAGCAACGATTACTCTTTTTAATTTAAAAAAAAAATTAAAAATTAAATATATATTGCTATTCTAAAATTCGAAATAATTGTTCTATAGCAACGATTACTCTTTTTAATTAAAAAATTAAAAATTAAATGTACATTGCTACTCTCAAATTCGAAATAATTGTTCTATACCAACGATTACTCTTTTTAATTTAAAAAAAAAATAATTAAAAATTAAATGAATATTGCTACTCTAAAATTCGAAATAATTAAAGCGAAAGAAAAAAGTTCAAAGTCAACATTTAACTAAGTTTCAATATTCGTAATAACAGTACTGATACACGAATAATGAAAAATGAAACACAAACTGAGACGATGTAAAATACTAAAATAACAATTTAAAAAGAATTTAGAATAAAAAGAATGTTTTCATCGTACAAATAGTTTTCAATCCCCCCAAAAAAAGGTAACGCGCAAAGGTATATACATAAATTGGCGCGCGAAAAGTTCGACCACTAGTTGGGTTTTACGTAACAGACGTCGAGCTCCGAAACTTCATAACCCTTGGCATCAGGACCGGAGAGTCTTGGGTAATTATTTTCGTCATCGGTTCGCGAATGAGCGCAAGAACCGTGTGCTCTCGCTATTTGTAAACAAAGTGTTTGTCAACAACGAACAGGCCAGTTCATTACGCCCTCCGTTACGTTTGCCAAGCGAGTAAGTCCGCGATCATTCAACCTGACCTCCTTTTTTTCTTCTTTTTCTTTCCTTCGAGAAACCCACCTTTGCTCGAACCTTCTTCGATGCTTCGAACAAGAAGAATGGACACTTGGACCAACGATGACTCGTAAAATTACCTTCGATCACCTTCATCACGGTAATTAATCTTCCGTGGATTGTGCCATTTGTTAACATTCGCGACATCGACGACGCCGTTATTAGACATTATTAGCGTTAACTATGCCATCATCCTTGAATCTTTTCTTGCATCGTTCGCTTAAAAATACTGAATGTCTAATTAACGGTCTAGAATTTTTTATCTCGTGGTCAATGGAATGAAATTTCGATAAATATTTCAAACAGAATGGCTATGAAAGGTACTTATACATTATCCATATTTCGTAACCCTTTCACTGTGCTACTTCAGAGACTGAAAGTATTCTTGGTATATAGTTCAATGCATTTTTCGTTGAGCCAACAAAAATATAAGTATTAAAGTTTAAGTACATTGTATAATAAATTATGGATTGACACGTGCAAATGATAATAAAAATAATTTTATGCTACAGAAAATGGCTATGTACGACTTTAGCGAAGTATCGTTTAATTTCTGAGACCGTACGAGTTTCTGACCTCGTGGTGAAAGGTTTGACGAAGTATTTTTTTTAATCAGGTTCCACGTTTTAGTTTCCGAGTACCAGATGTTTTTTAATTGTATGATAATAATATTGAATAATAGGAAATTAAAATGCGTGAATAAAGTATGGTGTAAAATATGAAATATAAAATATGCACGGACCTGATTAATCGATATATAAATGTGTATTAAAGTAACTACAACGGTGTATGAATACTTTTTATAGCCGCTGTATATATAATATTCTTAAAAAAAAATATTGTGTTGCTTTTGTTTACGAAATAATTTTATTATAATTTTCTACGCCACTGTCATGGACTTCTCTCCAAAGTTTCTTCTTATTTCTTCCTTTTGAGTCATCGATAGATTTTTATGCATTTTCAGAAAATTTAAAGGTGCAAAATTGCACGGAATGCACGTAGCATGAAAGAATATACAAAATATCACAATTATAGTATCATATTATATATAATATATTTAATATATTTATTAATAATATATTATTAATAAATTATTATTAATAATATAATAATATACTATCAATATATTATTTATTATTTATTATATATAATAATAATATATTATATATAACATATGCCTTTTATAATACTTAGTAAATGAAACAATTTTCTATCATATTTCACTATATTCTGAAAACCATGAATTTGCATAAAAATCCATCGTACAATTTTTTTCCTAGAAGAATTAATTTAAAAACCCACTATTCAATTTTCTTAAAACTATCGGTACAATCCACAATCTAGTTATCAATTTTTTAACCTTTTATCCATCGTATAACTTTTTTTTTCCAGAAGAATTAATTTTAAAAACCCACTATTCAATTTTTTTAAAACTACCGGTACAATACTTAATTAACACTAGAACCACCGACGATTAAAGTATACCTATTTCAACCAAAGAATTCCAAATAATAACCATTTGAAAAAAATGTAAGATGCAATGGAAATAAATCTTTATTTATATTCGTTACGAAAAAACATAATAAATTCTTGAAAATGCATCGCTGTAAATTTGTAGAATTTGTATAAGAATCTGCAAACCAGTCGTTTTGACCACTTCGGTAGTTCTAGTGTTAAAATCTGATTAAAATTGCTTCAACGATTTGAAGAATTAGGGGGTAAAAAAGAAAAAAAGAAAAAAAAGGAGAAGAAGAAATGTGTCGCAAAGATCGGAACTTTCCTATAAGAATAAGGCCAGGTTGTGGATCCCCTTAACCGGACTAGACAAATAATAGACAGCCGTTCATCGCGGAAATATAACGGTTAGGGTAAGAACGCAAGTACTGGCTGGTCTAACGAGACATCACTCAAGGGGTGAAAGAAGGAGGACAGTAAAAAGAAAACACACGAGGTAGGCGATACTCTCGATCCATTTGACCGAGTTTTTCTTACGTCGCTTGCCTTTTTGTCCGATCTCCCACTCGTGGCACGAACCCGCCTTACGAGATCGTTGACCGAATGACACGGTGAGCAGAGCACGGAGTCACTCGTACACTCGCGACGTCGTTAAAGCCAGGGGAAACAACTGACTTGGTTTTATCGGTGCACGTGGGACAACCTTATCGAATGCACATCCGCTTTATGCACGTGCATTTATCAGTCTAGCCGTTCGATAAAAACTGCGTGGACATGTCTCGTCTAATCTTCTCCAGGAGAAAAAAAAAAGAAAAAAAAAAGAAAAGTGGAATGTTTGAGTATTTCAGACTTCTTTTCATTTACACTGCGCATTACACTCAAAACTATGTGGACACTTCCTTAATTCTTATAACTACCTGAAAAAAGTTATATCTTTTATTTATTTAAGAAAATTAAATAACTTAATTGATAGTTTAGTTCTATTAGAATACATTGCATACGTATTCGTAATAGAATTTGGCAACAGATGTTGTTTAACCTGTTAAGTGCGGAATTTAGTTTCCAAAGGCCACCACAGGGTGCGGAGTTAAAATCAAGCGATGGTAAATGGTCCTACTATAAATTTTTAGAACAAATGAGGAATGATTATATTTTTATTAGTCAGAAAAAATTATTTTACACGACGTGTATACACGTCGAACGCACTGCAGAAGAGATTCGGCCTGACGTGTATACACGTCGAACGCACTTAACAGGTTAATAATAAAAATATACATTATGTATCAGAAATTTCATGAACATGGTAAGTGTCCATATACTTATGAGCGGCAGTGTATGTAATTTGATTTATTTACACGGTTAATCCTGTATGGGATCGTGTGACTTAAAAGTTACAAACTGATGTATCTAAATTTTTAAAAAGTAATTTTGTTTAGTTATCACTGGACTATTAAATTTGATTACTGTATTACTGTAGTGTCACCACGATCCATCTACAGTAATTGTTAAAACATTTTCAAATCAAAGTGAAAAACTGTAATCAATCGTAATTTTTTTTCCAATAAGCAGACAAAATTCGTCTGCTTATGGAGTCCTGGTTCGCATCGGTCAGAAATAGATTCTACATCAAATAGAACATGAAATTCAACCTAAACGATCCCGACAACATCCATAAAGTACTAGAATTTTTTAAACACATAAACCTACTAAATTCATTATAAGCAAAATGTATGTCTCACTTTCGAAAACATTGTAACATTATAATAGCCACTCGTGTATCGTTTAGTAGTCACTAATGACTTCAATGTTAATGTGACCACTCTAAAATAAACTTATAATAAAATGAAAATAAAAATTCAGGCTACAGAGGGATAGTTGTGCAGTTATTAGTAACCAATACTGTAAAAATAAATTTTCTATTGAGGAATTACGAAGCATTAACGATACAAGAACCAGAGTTTGTGGCTCTAGATAAAAGGAACGCGGGGCCATTTTGACATACGTGAATGTTTTTGTTACTCGATATTTTGTTTTAATTTGTTATGGCTATTATTAGCATTTTATAGTATGCAGATGTATTACGAACGTTTAAAACTTGTATTTTAACTGACATTTGAAAAATTGCTGGTGGACCATTTTTACTTATTTATTTCTAGTGTTGAATAGTTCAGTGCTCTATTACATATTTTTAATATATTTATTATAAAAGTATTTTAATATATTAAAAATATATTTTTATATATTTTTATAAATATTTTTTTTTTGTTTCATTCCAAAAATTTAAATTAATTTCTTTATGGTTTGATAATTTGTTGACAAGCTGTGTATACTTGTTCGTTATTTTCACGAGAATTATAAAAACCTAGTGACAAATAGTTTTCGCAATTACGTTAGAAGGAATTATACAACAAGCAATGTTACCTACGGGAAAAAAATATGGAAATGAATATGTAAACTTAATACGCAAACAGTAAACGACTGAACTTTTTCGCAGTTTCGCAATCGAAATGTTGCAAGTTCTGTTATGGCGCTTTGAAAGGAGAAAAACGAAATAAACGGACATACTTTGTGAAAAAAATTTCTAGTTACCCAATAACCAATTTTCTTTTCTTTTCTTTTCTCAGATATAAAAGTGAGATAAAAAAATTAATATATTTATTTCAACTTTTTTTCACAGATAAAATATTTCAAAATATTTCCAAATATTTTTTTAACAGATCAGAAACCAGTACATATTTCCCATTTTTGCGGTTTAACGGTAAAACTTTCGTAACGATAAATAATCTTCCGCTTCGAAAGTTCAACAACAAGGAATTCACTTTTAACAATGACTGGTGAACATGTCTCGGTAAGTTTGATGATTTCTTCCGGCGTTTAAACGAGCAATATGGCCACCGTTTGGCCGCGTTATCGCAGACTATTCCCCAGTCGAACGAGTGGATAATTTCGCAGGCAAAGAGGTAAACAGGCCAATAACTCGCGTCTGCGGTCGCTTCCTTTGTTTTCTGCGGCTTTTCTTTCCCTAAGTTTTGCTTTTATTTATTTTTTTTTTTCTCTCCCCCTTTAAATCTCTTCGAGATTTTCACTCGATGGAACAAACTTTTCTTCCGATGCTTTCGAGCGAATTTGTAGACGAGCTGCGTGATGAAATTAACAAACATAGCGGTTTCGAACACTGTTGTTGCTTGACAAATATTTATATAACCGAATATTTATACGCACGAAGCCTTTTATCGTTCTTAAGAAAAAGAAAGAAGAATTATAATGAACAAAACCATTATTATTTAGCGAGACAATTATTTACGAAATTAATCCATAATGACTATAAAAAATATTTCAATACCTTTATTTTTCATTAGGGTCTACATTTCATTTCTATTAGATTGTCCGAAAAGTTTCTTTCGTTTTATTAATAAGTAATGGATACATAATATTTTATGTTTTACGATATATTATTATTTTATACAGGATTCATTTTGCGCTATTTTCTCCCTCCATCTCTCGTTTAACAAATAAGGCTGAATGTTTATTTAAACGTTGCTAGACGAAAGCAGTGCGTGAAGATAACGGAAGGAACTTTCAGGACAACCTAATACAATATCAAATTTTGTAGCCGTGTAAAAGTACCATTGCGTTGACCCTGCGGAGATCGAGGCTGATTCGTGAAAAATATACGTAAAATTCTATAGCTTATGATACAAAAAATGTTTATATTTCGTTTAATAATGATTAACTATTCCTATTTTACTAAAAATTTTTCTTTCCTTTTCTTTCTTCTTTTTTCCATTTTTCTTAATATTGGATTTACGTCGCATGGACCTAAAATCGATTTTATTAAGCGGTAATAATATATATTTTATGCTTATGAAAGATCTATGAAATTACTCGATTCTTTTTGCAACAATTAACACTGTAACACAAATTTTAACCCTCTATGGGACCGTGTGGCTTAAAAGTTACAAATTAATGTATCTGTATTTAAAAAAATTAATTTCATTTAGTCATCACTGTACTATTGATTACTGTATTACTGCAGCGATACCACGATTCGTCTATAGCAATTATTACTTTAAGAATTTTCGAATCAAAGCGAAAAACTGTAATCAATCGTAATTTTTCCTCTGATAAGTAGACAAAATTCGGGCTACAGAGGGTTAAAGTATTATATCTCTCGGGTGCACCGCGACCTAGCAAGAAATTTTAGAACCGCGACCTTTGCAGGGTTAAAATAAGAAATTTAATACCGTTAGATTAACTCAATAAGCGAGTAAATATCAAAATAAATACAGCGGTGATAAAATATTTTTTGTAGCTGCTGTATAGGTATAAATACAAATATTAGGTTGGAAACTATGAAACGGGCGTTTTTTGTTTAGTCTGTGTTCAGCTGCGACTAATAGAGATATGTTGTAACGTGCGCTCGATATTTTTATTCATAAAGCTTAAAGGTATTCTTCTTACTCATTTTGTTAAATTTTTTCGTCTTTGTATCCCATTTTTATTTTATTTTTATCCTAAACCAGATGGAAACAAAACGCGATTTACATCTACTCTTCTCGTACGAGTTTAAATTAAATTATACCGCGGCTCAAGCTTCGAGAAATATTAATCAGGCATTCGGAGATGGATCCACCGATGAAAAAAATGCTCGATATCGGTTGGAAAAATTTGGTTCTGGCAATTTGAGTATCGTGAACGAGCCTCGAGGAAGACCACCGGTCCATATTGATAACAAGGAATTAAGGACGAGTGTGGAATCCGATCCACGCACAACTGGTCGAACACTCGGGTCTAAACTAGCAACTAGTCATAGAGCTGTGTTAAAACATTTGCGTGCAATAAATAAAGTAAAAAAATTGAACATTGCTGAACACAGACTAAACAAAAAACGCCCGTTTCATAGTTTCCAACCTAATATCTTATTAGGAGCTCCAGATAATTGTTTTGCTAATTTTCTCTGGATTGCGATCGAAAGATTCGATGAAGCAAATTAAAAAAATCTAATTCGAAACAATCCGATCCTTACGATTATCTAATATAATGCATCGACTACTCTGAGAGTGCAATAATGAAAAAATAAATTGACATTTTGCATTACCATACAATCATGCATACAATCAAAACATAAATTTCAACACCTAATAAATACGAAATAAGATGGGCTACTGAGAAAAACTATAAAAATAAAACAAACGTAAAACGAACTATTTTAACTACAATCGATACGTTACGCAAAGCAGTAAAATATATTTCTTTCGTTAAAGCATCTACAAATGATGTTTTGAAACACACCATTAGAATTCATTGTTATGCTACAGCCATCGCAGTTATTTCCACTGTAGTTAACACCTTCAAAGTTTCTGTTTCATACTTTCATACTTGTTGAAGTATGCATGGCTATAAGCAAGAGTAATTTCACTCTGAGAAACAATTACATGAAATAGTTGAACGAACAAGCGAATGCAAAGGTGCTATTATCATGCAAATAGATGTTACTGAATAATAAAAATTGGCAATTAGAAAAAAGAAACGAATAATTCCATGGATCTATTATCGGTGTAAAATGTAACAAAATATCGTTTAATAAAAATCTTTATATTCTGTTTAATTTATTGTATGTATTGTATATTACTATATGTACTATATTTACTATGTTTGCTATAATTTCTATATTTACTATATTTACCATGTTTACTATAATTACTATATTCACTATGTTTACTATATTTACTAGTTTACTAATTTGCTAATTTTCTATGTTCACTATATTTACTATATTTGCCATACTTGCTATATCTACTAATTTTCTATGTTCATTATATTTACTATAGTTTCCATAGTTGCAATATTTGCTATATTTGCTATATTTACTGTATTTGCTATATTTGCTATATTTACTAACTTACTAGTTTACTGATTTTCTATGTTCACTATATTTGCTATATTTACTAACTTACTAGTTTACTGATTTTCTATGTTCACTATATTTGCTATATTTACTGACTTACTAGTTTACTGATTTTCTATGTTCACTATATTTGCTATATTTACTAACTTACTAGTTTACTGATTTTCTATGTTCACTATATTTACTATATTTTCTATACTTGCTATACTTGCTATATTTGCTATATTTGCTGTATTTGCTGTATTTGCTGTATTTGCTGTATTTACTGTATTTACTATATTTGCTATATTTGCTATATTTGCTGTATTTGCTATATTTGCTATATTTGCTATATTCACTATAACGTACCATTTTCTGTCGCTAATAACCTTTAGCAGTTGATGCGACGCAAAATAAATAAACAGAAAAAAAATCTATTTTCTTATAAATAATATACTCGATCAGTTGAGTTTAATAATTAACTCGTTTGACGTTACGTTACATTGCATTAAAACGCTAGACTCTTTACGTAATACAAACAGCAAACACAGAAAATAAAAGTAAACTGAGTTACAGTGAAATCGATATAATATGATACAATATCGTTGTCATAAATGATTAACAAACGTCATATTCGAAAGAACTGGTTAATCTTTGATCAGATCGTCGCATAAATATTCATTCGCTTATGAAGAACATTAGGCGGCGTTCAATATCTGATATCGGCGTTTCAATCTAGTCTTTAAAATGCATCGATCGAGTTGATTAAAAATTTTCGATATACCGAATACTCCGACAAAAATTAACCCTTTGCATCCCTAAATTTTTTTTAAGTTTCACTGGACCAATGTAAAAACTTAAAGTTCTTTTGAAAAATATTTAATTTAAAATATTACAAATCTGTACGATTTTTAATTTATTTAATTAATTTTCTTTATTTTCAGATCGAAAAAAAATTTAATTGAAAATATCACAAATCTTTACTATTTTTAATTTATTTAATTAATTTCCTTTCTTTTCAGATCGAAGAAAAATTTAATTGAAAATATTACAAATCTGTTACGATTGATAATATATTTAATTAATTTCCTTTGTTTTCAGATCGAAGAAAAATTTAATTGAAAATATTACAAATCTTTGCGATTTTTAATGTATTTAATTAATTTTCTTTCCTTTTAGATCGGAGAAAAATTTAATTAAAAATACTACAAATCTTTACGATTGTTAATATACTTAATTAATTTCCTTTCTTTTCAGATCGAAGAAAAATTTAATTGAAAATACTACAAATCTTTACGATTGTTAATATATTTAATTAATATCCTTTGTTTGCAGATCGAAGAAAAATTTAATTCAAAACACAGTTAACTTTGAAAGTTAACTACAAACTCAGTCTCGTAAAGAAATCACACGCGTCGCGTCAACGGCGGATCAATGCAGTCCAAGGGGTTAAATTTTAGAAAAATTGATATTACACAAGAAAACAAATATTTCATTCGCCTTTTTACCTTGAAACTACTCATAAACTCTCAACCGAGGTTTCCTTTAAACGATCGACTGAAACAGCGACGGAACGTCCACTCTAAGCTTCCCGCAACTTTTACGTAACAATTTTTATATAACCCAAAGCGCCAGCAAAAAAAGAAAACAATAAAGAATAACAACAATACATACAAACACGATCGATTTATCGCACGAAAGCGTTACCATCCCCTCGAAGCCTGTACGAAACAATCATAAACTGTGTCCATCTTTGTCAGTTATCGATAATCAGGACTCGATTAGAAACGACGCGAAGCTACGTACTCGGGGAACGTGTACGTACAAATGTTCCGCGTAGAACGCTGTTCAGCCACGGTGACATGCATAAATACATGAGAATGCCCGCACGATAACTATATTGCACGATATAATCGTACATATACGTACGAGCGGTAACACGAAGGAACAGGACTTCGACATGGCGCCAAGTCTCGTCGCGTGCGACGATAATGACACTGTATTACGTACACTCGTTTATTCGAAGCGGGGGCATGTAGAACGACGTCCTTCTTTTTTTTTTCCCCACTCTCTTTCCTTCTGTGTACCTCTGCGCTACTATCGTTTATTCGCGTACACGGCACTTCCGGAGAATCACGAGGCTAGAGCGGCTCTCTCGGTGACACAGTTGAGCAAACTTCCATTTCGCCGACACGTGGCTAGCAATGGTGGCAAAATTTCTGCGCACCGTGCGTATCGTTTGTACCAGCATTCCTCGATCTACGTTTATAATATTGGATCGCGTTAAATTCAGGGCTGTGAAGTCGGAGTCGAAGTTTGGCGGGAATTTTTGATCACTGGAATCGGAGAGCCGCGGAGTTAGAATAAAATGTGCCGACTCCGAAGAGTGATAGGCCGCGGCCGTATAAAGAGTAGAGAAAATAACAACGGCGAAAAAATAAATCGTATTTAATAGACTATGGAGCCGTGTGACTTAACACGTTGACCGCCACGGTGATCATATGCGACCGGAAATTGTTTCTCCTGTAGCGCCACGGTGGTCATCGGTGACCAGAGTGTTTGAAATGTTTAAATAAGTTTTAACCCTTTCGCTGTTTAGTCCGTAGGACGTACCGGCCGAATGGAGAGCGGCCTCAGTGTTCAGTCCGTACGACGTACGGGCCAACTTCAAAACCTACACGCTTAACACATTAACGACGGGAATTTACTTTTGTAAATCCTACTGTGGAATAAAGTTAACACATTGACAGCCGGCGACCTAAGAGACATTTAAAGCCTGAGCGCCGGCAAAGTATCGGCCATTTAAATCCCAAACGCCGGCCTTATTCGCTTGTTTCTGATCACTGAATAGCCAAAAAAAAATATTTAAAAGATTATATATTTTCGTAACATAGAACATTTTATTTGTATATTCGTCATATACAATTTAACGGTAATTAAAAATAGAAACAAAATCGAAATATTTAATTTATAATTATAGAAAACAATACAGTTTCGCGCTCAATCGACAGACTCAGAAATCCGCGTTTTCGCGGGCCCGGCTGTTAATGTGTTAAGATCAATTCATGCTCACGTGAGTGAGCTATTCTAAAGATAGATCATAATTTAAAGTTTGAGTTAAGAAGACCATTTTTAAAAGTAATCTTTGATACGTGATCGTTTACTATCTTTAACTTTTCAAGATATGAAGTACAAAATACGAGAAATTTTGTCATTCGTCTATAATATGTTAACAATCCATGCAACGCTTAAAAATCCATACAATCAATTTTGTTGTTTGCGATCTGAAAGTTCCGTATTTTTCGTAGTAGTTAGGGGAAAAAATGTTAATCTGGGATATTTAAAGGGGCTAAATAATTTAACAGAACATAGTATTCGTTAAAAGAGGCAAAAGACGTGCCAACGTCGGACCAAAAATTAATTTTCGGGAGAAACAAATGAAGATAAAGACGGTTGTTTATTCTCGAGTTAAAGTCTTGGTTTGGCTTTTTATAGAAGATGTTTTGTATTTCTACCTTCCATTTCGATGCAAATTTGATCCCTCCGCGAAAAGAAACTACGAATATATTGAAAAATTTCCGGTTTCCGTCGAACTGTTTCACAGGATCCTGCATTCGCGCGCATCCAAAATTCAGACAAAATAAATATGATAATGCGATTAGTAAAACGTAAGGCATGAGTAAGGTAACGTTTTCTGATTGTATCTGTATTCGATAGTAGATTCATCGCCATATACGGTGCCGTGTCTTACATCGCGTACATGTTACAATCTCGGAATAAATTCAAGCACAATCAGCCAATATGTAAGCATTCAGAAAGTTCGTTAGTCTGTGCAATATACTTCTACAGTAAACTCCCGTGTAACACGCTGCTGTATAACTCGAATTCGTACAACGCGACGAAAATAATTAAAAAAAAAAATTGCACAGTGGAAAGTTATGGAAACATAACTTAGTTTCATAACGTTTAATCATTTACGAATCCTTCTATATTTGAATTTGGAATATTATAATTCCTATGTATTATATTTGATTAAATAAAATTCATAATTCAATATTTAACCCTCTGTAGCCCGAATTTTGTCTGCTTATTGGAGAAAAAATTACGATTGATTACAGTTTTTCGCTTTGATTTGAAAATGTTTAAATTAATAATTACTGTAAATGGATCGTGGTGTCGCTACAGTAATACAGTAATAAAATTGAATAGTGCATAACTAAACAAAATTATTTTTTTAAAATATAGATACATCAATTTGTAACTTTTAAGTCACACGGTCCCATAGAGGGTTAACGGTATAAATAAATCAAATTACATACACTGCCGCTCATAAGTATATGGACACTTACCATGTTCATGAAATTTCTGATACATAATGTATATTTTTATTATCAAACAACATCCGTTGCCAAATTCTATTACGAATACGTATGTAATGTATTCTAATAGAACTAAACTATCAATTTAGTTATTTAATCTTCTTAAATAAATAAAAGATATAACTTTTTCCAGGTAGTTTTAAGAATTAAGGAAGTGTCCACATACTTTTTAGTGTAATGTGCAGTGTAAATGAAAAGAAGTCTGAAATACTCAAACATTCCGCTTTTCTTTTTTTTTCTTTTTTTTTCTTCCGGAGAAGATTAGGCGAGACATGTTTATAAAATTTGTGACACATAATGTATATTTTTATTATCAAACAACATCCGTTGCCAAATTCTATTACGAATACGTATGTAATGTATTCTAATAGAACTAAACTATCAATTTAGTTACTTAATCTTCTTAAATAAATAAAAGATATAACTTGTTTCAGGTAGGTATAAGAATCAACACGTTAAGCGCCACGCCGGTCCCTGCGGACCGATGCTGAAATTTTCGTTTGGGCATTGTTGGTTTCTCAGAACTAACAGTATCAATTTGAAAAAATAATACCTTATAATTCATTAATGGGTTCTATTAAATCACATTAAACACAGATATTACTTTTCTTTGCAGGTCTCTACAATTTTCTTCTTAAATTCTTAACTATTTTGTGACCAACTGTCTTTGAATTAGTATCGCACCACACAACCTAACGGAAGGTCGACCAAAATCGACGTGGCGTTTAACGTGTTAAGGAAGTGTCACCATACTTTTGAGTGTAATGTGCAGTGTAAATGAAAAGAAGTCTGAAATACTCAAACATTCCACTTTTCTTTTTTTTCTTCTGGAGAAGATTAGACGAGACATGTCCACGCAGTTTTTAGAATTAATGTTTAGAGGTGGACCCCAATTTTACGCCCTCAACCAATCTAAATCCGCCCCTGTGTAAACCAACCTAATATTTACGAATAGCAATTCTACAAAAATTTCGAACAAAACTTTCCGAGACGAAGCAACGAATAGACGAAAGATAGTATTGTTACCTACTTTATCCCCGACAATGTTTTCCGTTTCATCTCGATGCGTCGACGCGTAACTCTAGTCACCTTTTCACTACGCTCCGAGATACCCATATTAGTCTAGAGTCCCTGAGAGGACATCATACCTACGGCATGCATCGTAACGCGATGAATGTCGAAGAACGGCTGCAATTTTAAATATTCATACGCGTTACGAGCACCGAGGCTCGGTTATATGAGCATGCCATCGCTGCCTTCGACCACCTCCAACGGAGCAGTCGTAAAACGCGTACGCGTGCAACCCCTTAAAATCCTGTTGCGAGAAAGAGAGTACACGCTTGTGCAATTATATTCAACGACGCTTCAAAGGAGAATCTTCGCGTGCCTTCGAGCCGCCCTAATAATTTAGATAGCGAGACACGTTCATTAGCAGTAAAATAATAGGTGGAGGGAAACGAGACCAAGTGGAAACTATTGGGTTAGTGGGGAAATAAATGACCGATTTAAACGTGGCTCGGGTTGTGTTAAATATACTCACGATCGTTGATTATTTACAACCAGACTGCGGATTTTTATGCGTTTATGGGAAATAAGAGGGCAGAAACATGTACAGAATGCGCTTAAATAGAGTAATTCCAAGAGAGACTCGATCTCGTAAAGGCTGTGAAGTGTTCCGTTTTTCAGGTGTTTTTAATAGCTGAATATTATAAATATTAATAATGGAAATCTACCTGTATATTTTAGCAGATATATTTTTTCACGGTCTACTGATTCTTTTGAAAATAATGGATCATCGATCTTCTAGTTACTCCAAGTAAAAATATACAATAATATGTATAAATAAACCCAAAACGTAGAATACTCTTTATAATATTTAGAGGATAGGAGTGTTGCCTGTGTAGCTTATATCTTTTTAATTATATTCATAAAAACATGAATTTGCATAAAAACCAACCGTCTATTTATAATCCTTTCGTATTAATTAATCCTAACGTATTAACCCATTGCACTTCACTGGAACCGGTATAGCGACATATGTAATTTTTTTCAGAAGTTGTGTGTTAAAAAAATATAGAATTGACGAAAATACAAAATTTATTATTATTATATGAAACGAAACAAATTAACCAAGTTAAATAAAAAATTGTCCACATTTATAATTTTTTTTTCCTTTCCAAAACAACACCAAGTTTTCACAATAGTACTATGAAAGTTGAAAGCTTCGTCAATTACAAATTAAACATAAAAGAAATTAATCAAATAAATACAGAATCGTGAACATTTATAATTTTTTTTTCCTTTCCAAACCAACAATTCAAATTCTCACAGTAGTCCTGGGAAACTTTAAAGCTTCGTCAATTTCAAATTTAACATAAAAGAAATAAATCAAATAAATATATAATCGTAAACATTTACAATTTTTTTTTCGTTTCCAAAACAACACCAAGTTTTCACAATAATCCTGTGAAACATAAAAACGTGTAGGAATGCAAAGGATTAATTACCTAATTAAGGAAATCTGTTGCCATTTGTACCACGATTAAGTGCCTTTTAATCTCGTTCGTTCTGACATTTATTATTTCAGTGAATTCCGCACGCGAAGCGAATCTTTCAAGAGAACTTAAAACATTTGTCTTTTGTATCTAATTTGTTTTTTCCGTGTTGCTTGACTGTTATCCTTCGACTGAATTCCTCGCGCAAAAAAAAGTTTCGTAAGTTGTACACATGTTTCAATTTACTTTAGCATGCACGATGCGTTTCATTTATTTTTCTGTACAGTCACGTAAAACGACATTGTCAAATAAAAGAGCTGACTCTGTTATACAAAGAAATCAATGTACACATCAATTGAGACTGTTATTTGCATAAAAATATGCTACACATACACCCGACTATTCAAAATCACGACTGTGTACAATTTGTCACGAACATTTATCATCTTCGACATACATATTTTCTAACTTCTTTTACCGAGTCAACATTGACGAACAGACTACTGATTATTTATGCATTTATAGAAAACTTAAAACCACAAAAATACATGCTACGCATAGTAAACAAAAATACGTAAATACTCATACAAAAAATGTATAAATAAACACGTCTAACAAAATCTAAACAACTCAAACAACTGTCGACACTAATGACCACGTAGTCGATGCGACGTAAAACCAACATTAACAACAACTCGTTATAGAGTTCACACAAGCCGATTTTTATGAAATTTTAACACTTTACCAACCGGGAGCCTATTAATCGGCTTTTTGCAACCAACGCTCAGCGATCGGGTGCCTATTAATCGGCTTTTTAAAGCCAACGTTTATCTACCGCTTGCTACTTAATACTAACATTATGAAAATTAAAAACTTTATTAAATTTAAAATACCCTACAATAAGAGAAACGATATACGAAGCACTCTCACGAATTTCGATTTAAAAACAAAGTTGCAAGAATAAGAGCTTATATTTCCGTACAATAGCCAAAACCGAGCCGGAGTAGCGATGTAACCGCGCTCGAATGAACCGGTCGGTAAAGTGTTAACTTTAGCGCTCCTTTGGCTCCGCTACGGAGACATTCTGTTTTCAACGCGATTACGCTTAATTTCGAAAGATATCGCACCGTGATGATTTACAAAATTAAAAATTTATGTTTCGTTTACGAGAGGAAAAACAATATTTACAAAATGAATAAAAACGAGTACTTTCACAAGCGATAGTAATTTTTTCTTCAGTGATAAAAAATCGTACGGAGTGCAAAGGGTTAATATATGATGAGTGATGGCTCACTTTTTTTTAATTCTAAAACCATACTTGTATTTTCCAGCGTATATGATATAGATCTTGAAAAAATTTTAGACACGTATTTTTTTATATTAAGCATCATGTATTCTGAAGGGGGATTATAATCCTTTAAAGGAGGATGCAAAATTTTTTAAACAAATTAATTTTTTTAAAGAGTATTTACACAGCTGGATTTGGCATTAAAAGATAGACAAACCTAACGTTTAAACTTTCTTTTTATCTTCAATAGTTATCGAGATATATTGTCAAATAGGTATTTCACCCCCTACTTTGAGGGCTAATATTACCTCTTCAAAATTAACAATGGACGATATAAAAAAAATACGTGTCTAATATATTTTCGAGATTTATATCATATCAAAATTTAATAGAATAATTCTTTAATAGAATAATTCTTTACTAGCATAATTCTTTAATAGAATGATTCTTTAGTAGAATAATTCTTTAATAGAATAATTATTCAGTAGAATAATTGTTTACTAGCATAATTCTTTAGTAGAATAATTCTTTACTAGCATAATTCTTTGATAGAGTAATTCTTTAATAGAATAATTCTTTAGTGGAATAATTCTTTAACAGAATAAAACAATTGCTTATTTAGCTTATATATTTTTAATTATATTAAAAAAAAAAAAAAAAATGAATTTGCATAAAAATCCGCGATCTATCGACGAGACAATCCCAACCAACAGCTCTTAAATCCGTCTCCTTCTTTTCCCACGTATGATTAAACAAGAATCATTTCCAACCGAACACAGTGAAACAGCACAGCAAGGGATAAAGCAATACACCGACAAAAGCCACAAATCATTACACGACATTGGAACGTTCAACTACAAGCTATCTCAGGACGCGCTTTCTTCCCTCCTCGAGCTCGCAAAGTTATACTCGTAATTTACATCAATAGTGGACAGACATCTGCGACAGACGTTTCCACCGGCATCCAACGGGGTTTCTTCGTCTCTTCCTTCGTCATACTTGGTGTCCTCCGTCTCGAGCGTCCTGACGTCGTATTTCGTTCTCACGATGATAAATACCATCGATAACACAGGCGTTCCTACCATAGACTTTAGTCGTGTAACGAGTACTGTTTTGTCATTTTGAATTACCACTTTTTCTACCGGAAGCCTGATAATAGCCTTTCAGATTCCGATGCTCATCGACCAATAGCCTATTAACCCTTTCGCTACAAAGGACGTATATATGAATCCTTGGAAATGAAATAATCATTTCCTGAAATTGTACAACGATATTTTCTGTAGCAGAGAATTATTTTTATTCTCATTTACATATGTTGTACCATGATTCATTTTACCGTACAGGCTAAATTTTGATAAATATGTTTCTGTTTCATTGACTCTCTATGGGACCGTGTGACTTAAAAATTACAAACTGACGTATCTATATTTGAAAAAATTAATTTTGTTTAGTTATCACTGCACTATTCAATTTAATTACTGTAAGTGTACTATGTAAATCCGCAAGAATTAATTATTTATTCACAGACACGAAATTCAAATATTTTTATTAATATGCAATACGTAATTAACCCTCTATGGGACGGTGTGACTTAAAAATTACAAACTGATGTATCTATATTTTAAAAAATTAATTTTGTTCAGTTATCACTGCACTATTAAGTTTGATTACTGTATTACTGTAGCGACACCACGATCTATCTAGAGTAATTATTAATTTAAACATTTTCAAATCAAAGTGAAAAACTGTAATCAATCGTAATTTTTTCTCCAATAAGTAGACAAAATTCGGGTTATAGAGGGTTAACACGTTCCGTGCCAGTCTTATTTTGTGGACAGTTTTCGTTCAGGCTAGACGCTTTACGATTAACAGTAGAACTACAGACGATTAGAGTTATTCATACCAAAGAAGTCGAAATAATAGGTATTTCGAAAAATACCTATAATAAGGTTAACAATTCTTTGTGCACATTTTTTACAAAAAAAATTACAGAAAATCCCCAAAAATTCATTATTCTAAATTTATAAAATATCTATAAGAAATTATGAGCCAGTCATTTCGATCTAGTGTTAAATAATTTTGTTTCTAACGCATGCTTTACAATCTGTACAATAATGCAAAGACCATAATTATCAAGAAAAGAGTGTACAGTTGTTACAAAGTTCTTCGTTCCACAATGAAAATTCCAAATGGCTTGAACGGAAAGTTCAGTGTGAGATGTATGCGCACAGCGTGGCGCGGAACGTGTTAACCCTTTGCACTTCGTGCGATTCTTTATCACTGAAGAAAAGAAGTTTTATTTTGAACGGAAAAAATTACTATCGCTCGTGAAAGTACTTGCTCTTATTCACTTTACAAATATCCTTTCTCCTCTCGTAAACGAAAAATAAATTTTTTATTTTACAAATTAATAACGAAATATTAATTTTGCAAATCATCATGGAGTGATATCTTTGGAAATTGATTATAAACTGTTTATTTGGGACAAATAGTGAAAAACGAAAACAAAAACTATTGTTTCCTCTTCTCTTGTATGGAACATACCGCCGTTTTATTGATACAGTTCATCGATACCGATTGGAAATGTTTATTTACTTATTTTTTATTCCTTATTAACCCTTTGCACTCGAAAGGCACATTTTTGCGATACTTGCGATACTTGTTCCCGAGAAACAGAGAATGGATTTTGTCGAGTGCTTTCTAAAATATTGCACGAACCAAAGCTATCAAGCCTAAGATTCAATATTAAGTCTTGTATAATGTAAACCTCGGAAATGTAGCTTGTGGTTATCCTGAAAAAAATGATCAAAAGTGACGAACTGAGATGTCTGGTTGAATCTCATACTCGTTAAGCTATACAAGATATTGCAGACGCCTTAGGAATATATTGTATTTAATAAAAATACGCTGAAACGACCGCTGAAAGTTTTATAGATAATTCGGACATTTCGTCCCCAACAACTTAACCCTTTGCACTCGAAAGACACATTTTTGCGATACTTGTTCCCGAGAAACAGAGAATGGATTTTGACGAGTGCTTTCTAAAATATTGCACGAACCAAAGTTATCAAGCTTAAGATACAATATTAAGTCTTGTATAATGTAAAGATACACGAAAAGTTGAAATAAAATAATTATATTATACGCGATTCGAGACGCTGCATTGATCCAAGTGGTGAGTGAGAGTCACCTCTCGATTGCAAAGGGTTAACCTTTTAGGTACGGTTGAATTCTGCGCGAGGCTATTTCTCTGGACGGCAGAGTCTGATGCGAACTACGTATAAACGATCATTTTCGATTTCCGAGTCGGTTCCCCAAATTGTAACAAATTGCTCTGCGTTTCCTATTTTGATGCGGCATTTTTGGGTCAGAGATTCTAACAAGTTATAAGGTAAAAAGAGCAAATGCTATATTTATTTAAGTGAAAAGCAACACTTCATACCTGACACTGGCGTATCAAAAGCAAAGACTGCATATTCTGTCTGTATATTGTTAACACTGTTGTAAATCGATGCGAAGACAAAAGAAGTTTTCAGGAATGCATACGAAGACGATTATTTAATTCAAACGGTGAGCGAGTGAGCCACTTTAATGACGCGTCGTTCTCAAAGATGATATCCACGAAAGCAACTATAGCGGCGCGTCGTGCCTAAGAGCTTAATATCAATACCTTATTAATACCGATTGGAAGTGTTTATTTACTTATTTTCCTTATTATTCCTTATTAGTATTATTTTACTGCTTATTGTTAGCTCTGTCTGCATTTTTAAACACACATTTGTATTCGAGACCGAATATTACATGCGTTTTTCAATAAATCATTTTTGGCTTTATTTTATTACCCTGTTCAGATTTTTTTCTGTTCTCTTAATTGGGACAAATTTAGTGATTAACCGGAATATACAGGTAGCCCTCCTACAACACGGCATCTTCTAACACGATTCATAAATTGCAGGAACCCTCCTACAATACGGTTTCGCTCTAACACGATAAGAAAATTGGAAAAACCTTTGTACAACACTGTACTTCTATAGCCGCGGCGAGGCTTGCCGGCTTAAAGATACAGTTTCTCGGAAAGTATTTCTTTTTATCTCCGTAGCCTGAAAACAAAAGTGTCTCACGCTTGTACATACATTTATATTTCTAATAAAAATTAAGTTAAAAAAAATATTTGTTCTTAATAAGTTTTCGGAACGTAACTCCCCTTTTTGTACTGGCTCTGGGTTCCATACAACATGGTTTCACACAACACGGCATTTTCTAGGAACCAATCTACCATGTTATAGGAGGGTTACCTGTACCGTATAAAAAAGTTACCATTTAATACACGTAGCTTCTCGTTTTTATTTTATCTCACAGATTTGCTTTCTCTAAAATTAGAAAACTATTTTGAAGGAACGAGAGCACGATTGAAGCTAATAAACCTCGAAGACCGCAGCAGGGTTGACACCGTGGACGAGAGAAGGAAGCATTTCTAGGTACAAAGAAGGAAAGGAGGAGGCATGCGTAAAAACGACGAGGAAGAACGAGATGGCATTATCCATTAATTGCAGCCATCGTATCTCTGACATCCGCGACTTTTACGAGCGAGCTGCACGGGAACAACGACGCGATTAAATCACGAGACATATTAAAAGTAATTAATGAAGTCCGACGAGAAACATCGTCTGTTTCGCCGCACGAAGATTAGCGTACCACGGGATTCTTCCCGCAAACGATCGTGACATTTTATTCCGAGGAAAATATGCCCGAGGAAATTAGCCGGAGAGACCGTGAAACAAAGAACACCAGAGATTCAAGCGAATTTTAAACGATCGAACAACCAACCGAGTGTCGCCGTGAAAAATTCCTCGAATCGATCGATGCCTTCGTAAATTCCAAGGGAAATATTATTTCTGTAATATCCAAAGATTTTTCTTTCTTTTTTTTCTTCTTTTTTTTTTCTTCCCCGACAAAGAAATTTAGCAGGAAAATATCAGAAATATTTTCGTGTCATGGTAAAATTTATTTAATTCCCAGGAATATCTGTACGGAGAGTTGTTATTTATCAAGGAATCTATCGAAGTATCCCGTGTTGCAGAAATCGCTAAGAAAGTCTTTGAAAAATCTCTCCGTACGTAAGACTGTGAGAATACAGGTGCAACAGTCGTTACGCACAATGGCGTCATTAGGGTAACTTGTTACCGACAAATGGCACTACAATCACCAGTCACGTTCTATAAATACGCACGATGACTCCTAACTCCAAGGTGTGTCTGGGGACAGGTCGACGAGAGAAAGACCTGCATCCATTTTCTTTCGGTCGACAATGAGAAGAATTATCGAAGATTTGGAATATTTAACTGAGAGCCTAATTCTTGTTTCGAATAAAAAATAGTAACCACGTTTCATTCATATATGGAATGATACTATCATAAATATCACAAATATGAAAGAAATTATTGAAGAAATACACAATTTCTAAAAAGGCTTCGAAATTTATATTCCAATAAAAAATTAATACCATACACCAGCAAAGTATCAATCTACACAAAAATGAATCAAATTATAACTCAAAACTATAGCAATCTACATTCATGTTGTATCGGAAAGATAAATGCAAGGGTTAAACTATTGAAAAAACACACAATTTCTAAAAAGGCTCAGAAATTTATATTCCAATAAAAAATTAATACCATACACCAGCAAAGTATCAACCTATACAAAAATGGATGAATTTATAAGTCAAAATTATAGCAACTTACATTCATGTTGTATCGCAAAGGTTAATGCAAGGGTTAAACTATTGAAAAAATACACAATTTCTAAAAAGGCTTCGAAATTTATATTCCAATAAAAAATTAGTACAGGACACTAGAAAAGTATCAACCTACACAAAAATGGATGAATTTATAACTCAAAGCTATAGCAATCTACACAACAATAATATCTAGATAACTGTTTTTACACAACAATAATTGCTGTAGACGCGGTGTCACTACAGTAATACAGTAATAAAATTTAATAGTACAGTGATAACTAAATGAAATAAATTCTTTTAAATATAAATACACGCGTATGTAACTCTGAAGTCACACAAAGCCATAGAGGGTTATTCAATTTATGAATATAGAGTAGCGTAATAATTAATAATAATAGTAATTTATTCATGCTTTTTAGGATTATTAAAAGGTTGGTTATTCATAGGAACTGTTATACGAGTTTATTTTTACTAGTACACCAGGAAACGGGAAGTGTAATATTGTATACCATGTATCGATGAGAAATTGAGTAATGTTATTCAATAACGGTGAGTTGTCTAAGAGAATGGGCTACGTAACATTTGTTCTTGTTAAATCTATCCAAAATCTGATATAACGTATCCGGTTGTGTTAATGTCTCGGAAAGAAGATCATTAAACGTAATCTTAACTCGAATCTCTCTTCACTCGCACTTCATCTAATATATCTTTGAAATTGTAACTGCACAGAATGATCCTGTAATTGGTGCATTAATAATGGACACGTTAATTATTTCAAAGAATTTTTTTTTCTTAGTTCCATAGTTATGAAGATATTTAACCCTAGAACGGCACTGTGGGCTCCCCGAGGGCTTCATCAAACTGTAATCGTCTCCAAAGAAGCATAAATAAACATTAGCATACCGAAGATTTTGTATATTCTCCTAATTTGTGTCCAAATTTAAGACATAATAGAAAAAAAATTTTTTTTGTTCATTTTCATTGCTTTTATAGGCTTTAAGGATCCCGGTGACCGGACGATTTTTTTTAATGTAACGCAACTGCGTTTTATTTACTTGGAATACTTGGAGCAAACAATATATAGTTTTTTTTTTTTTTCTTTTTTTTTAATACGTATAGTTATTTTAAAAATATATAGACACGATAATATTATACTTTTAAAGTGTAAAGATATCTTTTTTTAATCGATACACCGTATCGACTATATTTTTTATAAAGTCCACGAGACGTTAACGGGTCGATGGCTGATATAAAAATGAAAATGAAGACAGTTGACAGAATTTAGCAATTCGAGTGTACATCAAATAGCGATCAAGTGCGTCGAATTACTTTTGTAAAGTATACAATTTTTTGTATATCTATTTTATGTAAAACTGTTACCAGATTTGCATTTTTTGTCGTTTTAATTAACACTAAAACTACCCACGATTAAAGTATACTTATTTCTACCGAAGAAATCAAAGTGGAAAGTATATAAAATAATATGTAACGCAATTCAGACAAAAGTTTATCTATATTTTTAATAGAAAATCGCGGGAAATCTGGCCAAAGGCACCGTTGTTAATTTATAAAGGTTCTCTAAAAAATTACGTATGGGTCATTCTGACCACTTTGGTAGTTCTAGTGTTAACATATCCTCCAAGTTTCATAAAAATCGAAGACGGACAGTTCGATATGTTTTCTTGTAAGTCGCATGGTGCTACAGAGGGTTAAATTTCGCCACGATACACGCTTCACGCGTTGACGAATCACAATTTACCTACACCATGAGCAAAATGTTCCAATACACGTGCAACTGATAATTCATGGTCGAAAGAAAGCTCGTACATACCTGTCCAGTCGGACAAAGACACGCGGGCAAGTGATATAGGAAATGACGTGGAACAGAGGGCACTAACGGTATAATTAAGTCATCCGCAGAAATAAATTAACGCTGTGATTGCATTATAATAGCGACTCTCAAGTGTCCCTCCGGCCTTGTAGTTTAGAAGCGTGTCGTTTGGTACGAATATGTACGCGCTTCGTCACCTAGGAATGCAAAAGGAAACCCGAAGCCGTGATCTCGTATAACGGCCTGCGTTATAACTTCACCGGTCGCCACGGAAATACGCAGTACACTTTCGTTACGACGTCGCGCTTATTCGCGGGAATAGCAAAACGGAAAATAACATAATATTTCGTCGCAAAAGAGCCGGCTGCTCGCGAGACGCCTGTCGTTGCGAATAATTCACTTTACACGCGAGCCACGGGTATTGAATTTAATTCTCTCTGGGAATTGGAATTTTCTTTTTCTATTTAAGGTAAACGTAACGTCGCCGTACGTGACAGAATGGAGAGGAAAATTGCCTGATACGCGGAATATTAAAATTTATTTGTACTTTATGTTTAAAAATTATATTAATCGCGAGTATCGCGTGATTGTCTTTTCGCGCGTAAAGAAAACTAACTGTATTCGTTATAACGTTCAAGAGTGCAGCTCTTTCTTAAAAAAAATATTAAAATACATCCTTCCATACTTTGAACAGTCGCCATATTAGGTAACCTCTATTCTCGACAAATTCTTTTTTTCCTTATTTATTTATTTTTTTGTGAAACTTTAAACTTAATTAAGCGTGATTGCCTTTTCGCGCGTAAAGAAAACTAACGAAACTGTACTGGTTATAATGTTCGAGAGTGCAGCTCTTTCTTAAAAAAATACTGAAGTACATCACTGCATACTTTAAACAGTTGCCATATTAGGTAACCTATATTTTTGACAAATTTTTCTTTTTTTTTTCTTTATTTATTTTTTTGTGAAACTTTAAACTATAGAATTCACAGCGAGGAAAAATAAAATTTGTTTTATAATACAGATGCTAATGGGTGGTTGAAATTGTGTTTGTCGAGTTAGAGGTGCTAATTGGGTGTACGGAGAAGACGATTCGAGGACAAGGTTAGCTATAAAAGTTGATGGGAAAAATTTGATTTTTATTTCCTTGGATAGTTAAATTAATTGTTTACGTTCGTTTCATAGAATTGTGAAATTATGTATGTATGTTTTTGAAAAAGAGGAATAAATTTTTGGATATATTGTTGGTCACCTTAGGTATCCGTGTTACTTCATTCAAATATAAACCCTTTTCGTTCTTATAAATTTTGGTTTATTTAAAAAGGTGTTGTACATTATTGCAAAATAAACTTCTAAATATTTGTCAAAAATAAATATAGACTTGGTGTTTTATGTACAAACTTATAATTGAAATCAAGGTTTGCTCAATACCAAAGGTAGCCAGCTACTTTTGTGATTACCTGTGTGTTTGGTTAATAGGTAATAAAAGTTGTTCGTACTCGGTAAAATAATCGAACGATTCAGCTTTAACCTGCTCAGTTCTAGGAAACCAGTCGATTCAAGTTTCGACGATTCGACAACCTCTACTATATTACTTTTCCCATTAAATTACCATCCCACACACAAAAAAAAAAGAAAACAAATTGCTATAGATAAAATAAAATCTAATAAAATTCCCAATCTTCTGTATCTGCATCAAACAATATTTCACAAAATTCGAAAGAACTGTTCTCACTTGTTATCGAACTACTTGGCTTAACATTTCTTATTTTCCCGATTCCCATTTTCTTTTTCGATTCAATAATATACGGAATATTATAAATATTAGTATTAATATTATAAATCCATATGTATTCATTACACCAAATATATTTTTTTAATTTAAATCTTAGTCGTGGATAAAAATTACAAATACAAATTTTGAATAACAACATTTTAAAATTGTGTTTCATCAATTTTATAATAGGACCATGTCCAAATAAAACAGTGATTTACCTTTTAAATCTTTCAAAAGTTAACAAATTAATATGTTTGAAAACTTCTCTTTGAAAAAAAGAATACAGCAGTTTTAAAAATCCGTTGCGGTTAATTTAACTTTATCTGCTTCACAGAAGGTTGGACTGTACTGATTTCTTTTTAAATAAAGCGGGCTATCACTCCCCAATTTACCCTATTCCTTCCTCTACAACAGTGATGGCGAACCTATGATCTGCGGATCAGACACTGATCCACGCATGGCTTTTTAAATGACCCACCCTTTTTATAAACTTATTTTCTATATCATAAATGTGAGAACAGGTAATCGAAAATATTAAGAAAGAATAGATTTCTTAGTAAATATATTTCAATTATTAACACTAGAACTACCGAACCAGTCAAAATGATTGGTTCATAATTTTTTATAGAAATTTTATAAATTTTCAATGACATATGTTTAGGAATTTTCCATAATTTTTTGTAAAAACTACATACAGAGAATTGTTACCTTCATTACAGATATTTTTTCAAATACCTATCATTTTAATTTCTGTGGTACAAAAAAAGTCTACTTTAATCGCCTGTAATTCTAGTATTAATAAATAATATTTCATAATACATATGTGATTTTGTTTACTCCTCGTTCACTCAAATACCCAGTGCAGGGGCGACTGCCGATTGTGCATGGCATCACCTGGTGTGATAATTCACGGTATCACCCCATTTGCATCAATTTTCTGACGTCGATCTTCATTTTTTACTCTTCACTTGCAAAAGTAAAAGTTGAAAAACAAAAAAGAAGCGTAAACTTTTTAAAGGATTTTAAACGTGAAAACCAAAAAACCCCCAAAAAAGTAGTTTTTAACCATCCTTCCTCCCTCTTTCCAAGTGACGCCACTGACTTAGTGACCCACGAGTACTAAAAAAATAACGAACAAAAACCCGCTTCTCAAAAAAGTCCGCCATCACTGTTCTAGAAGAACAAAAATAATAATTTCCCACCGAATCCATGTTCGAACCGCTTATAACCGACGCGTAATTAGAAACTGCGAAACGAAATTCAATCTAAGACGAAACAAAATAATCCGTCAAGCTCGTGGTTCCCGTAACGTCGTCTCCTATACCCATCGAAGATCCCCGTGCAACTTTCTCTTCTGTCCACTCGGGACACCTTGTAGAAAGCAGCGGCTGTATCGGTGCGGCAGGTATATACCGATGCCGAGACCTTTGTCGGTCGGTCTAACCAGAAGGAGGGACCGTAGGGAAGCCCGAGACAAAGGGACGAACAGGGTCCGAACCAAGGGCGAGGGGAATCGCGGGGCGAAGAGTAAAATGACCCAGATGCTCTGGGGCCCATACATTTAGCTCGCGTTCAGCTGAGGCAACTACGCGACCAACCAATTGGTAAAGCAAGTTTGAACGCCGATTCAAGCGCTCCGTTCGCTGTTTCCTTGAGAAAGGAACCAACGAAGAATGGATCCACCCGAATTCTGAGTCAAGGATACGTTTAAGACGGAGATACCTTACGTGTGAATGATCGGAGATCGATGTTCGGTGAATGGAGAGAGATTTTTAACACTAGAACTACCAAAGTGGTCAAGATGACCCATTCGTAATTTTTTACGGAATCTTTATGAATTAACAACGGTGCCTTCGGGCAGATTTTCCGCGATTTTTTATTTAAAATATAGTTAAACTTTTGTCTGAATTGCGTTACATATTATTTTATACACTTTCCACTTTGATTTCTTCGGTAGAAGTAAGTATACTTTAATCGTCGGTAGTTCTAGTGTTAATCGAGCCAATCGGGAATCGAACCGATCAACTCCGCTTTTAATGAATTTATTAAATTTCGTATCAGAGCGGATGACTGATGGCGTAATTTTTAAGGAACCAAATGATTAACGAAGTCGATCAGTTTGAATCTTACATGACTCTAAGTCACTCGGAAGTAAAATTTATCGACTCCATTTTGTGTAAATTAATTTAATATTGGTGTACACAGCGCTTAGTTTTTTTTTTTAAATAAAATTGATCAGTTTGAACCTTAAATAACTCTGAGCCACTCGGAAGCCACACTAATCGACTCCATTTTATGAAAATTAATTTAATTTAATATTGGAGTACACAGCGCTTACTTTTTTTTAAATAGAATTGATCAGTTTGGCTTCCACGTAGCTTATTTGACGATCGTCTGTTTGCGGATATACAGGGTGTCTTTTTTTTTAGAAACTTGGAAACATACGTTTTTTACCAATAATAAATTAGAATTAATTGTAAACCGAAATTATTAAAACAGAATTGTCCCATGAACATGAAGATTATTATCAAAACGATAGCCTTATGGTAGTAACTTTCAAAGTGATATTTTCTCGCACGCCTTACTGACACAAAACACACCTGCTAAATCGGCTAATAAAAATCAGTCAAAAATTAAGAGTAATAAATAAACAAAAGCTATCAAATTGTCCCAGAAGTATCTTTCGTTTTATTAACAAGCAATACATGCATTTTATATCATAATATATATATTATTATATTATATAAAATCAATTTCGCCCTATTTCCTTCCTTCGTCTCTCGTTCAACAGATAAGACCGCATTTTTGTATAGACACCGCTAAAGGAAGCCGCTGCGCGAGGATAACGAAAGAAACTTTTTGGACGACCTAATATATTCTTTTTTCTTCCTATACCCCCGGTAATACCCTGTGCAATACGAAGCGAAGCGTGTCAACCGACACGGAGAGCAAATTTCCAACGAAACGATGCTCGTGAACCGGAATGAATTCGCCATTTAAAAATTCGCCAACGAAATCGAGAAACGCGCGCGTACGCCCGTACATTCTTGTGCTTCTTTCTTAGCCCTGAACGCTTGAAAGCATTAACATTCACGACGTGTGAGTACGGGGAGAAAGGAGGGTGCCACGCGAAAAATGAGTGGCAAAAAAAAAAAAAAAAAAAAGAAAGAAAAAAGGTTAGGATACGCGACGTTGGCAGCGGCGCAAAGCCACTTATTGCGCTCTGTGTTTCGTAGTAGTACTACCACCATTGGCACGAAAGAAGCTGAAGAAGGAGAAGGCTTCGCCGACGGGCGAAGCACGTGACGTCTGGGCTGCCGCCGTCCTTTCCTACCGAGCCGAAACACGCACACATACCGTTCGAGAGATCGAGAGAAAGAGCCCAGAGGAAACGAGCGTACGAGGGGAAAAAATAATGGCGAGGAAACTTCGTTGAGGCAAAAATTTTGTTTTCCTTTTTTACTACTTTTACTACTTTTTTTTCTTTTTTTTTTCTTTTTCCGAGCAAGTCTTTCGATGGTTTGTAATAGAATCTAATTTTATGTCCCTGGCTCCTTTTTAATTTGAAAGGATAAAATCATTATTCTTAATTCTTTTCTTTTTTTAATTTTTTTATTTTTTTTTTTTTTTTTGGCTATTTTAATTGATATTTTGAATAATACATTTAATTGATATTTGTTGTATTAACCCCTTGCACTCGAGGGCTCCGGAGCGGAGCCATTTAAAATTTGTCTTCAAACTCGAGGGCTCCGCTATGGAGACAATTCAAATAATATTTAGTTCATACCATAAGGACAAAGACAAATCGCTTTTGCCGATAAATAACGATCGCGGCTCACGGATAATGACGTTCTCGATAACAGCGGACAAGAATCTAACATTTGAATCTATAATGAATTAAAAAAAAATAATAACATACAATGATGTCTTTCCTTAAAATTCGCACATCATTTACGTATATATAAATATGATTTTTTTCACTGAAACTGCTTCGAGTTGCTGGTAATATGAATGAAAAAAAAAGTTCGAGTGCAATGGGTTAAGCGTAGGCGTTACTGGGTAAAATTGGAATTATAGAATTCTGTGGTGTATTTGTTTGGTTAACGCGTTCCGTGCCATGTGGGGCGCATGCATAACTTTCCATTCAAGCCATTTGGAATTTTCATTGTAAAACGATGAACTTTGTGAAAACTGTGCACCCTTTTCTTGATAATTATGGTCTTTCTGTATTATTGTACAGATTGTAAAGCATGCGTTAGAAGTAAAATTATTTAATCGTAAAGCGTCTACCTTGATGAAAGGAAAGTGTCCAAAAATCAGACTGGCACGGAACGTGTTAACGCTACAACTACCGACGATTAACACGTTGACTGCCACGCGCGTTTACAGTAAAATCTCCTTCAGGCCACGCGTACCGCTGTACGAAGCGTATTCTTTGTTATATTAATTAATTTAGTTTACTTATTATATAATTAACTTAGTTTATATTAATTAATATTCAATAGTTTTGTTACTTCCTCAGCGAAATATCTTTTTAAACACATACGAATATCCTTCGCAAGTATTTACCGAAAACATTTTCGATTAATATTTAGTTTATATTAATATAGTTCATATTAATGAATATTATTAATGAATAATTATTATATTGAATATTAATGAATATTTATATTAATGAATATTATAAATTTAAGTTTATATTAATAAATATAGTTTATATTAATTAATATTCAATAGTTTTGTTACTTCCTCAGCGAAATATCTTTTTAAACACATACGAGTATCCTTCGCAAGTATTTACCGAAAACATTTTCGATTAATATTTAGTTTATATTAATATAGTTCATATTAATGAATATTATTAATGAATAATTATTATATTGAATATTAATGAATATTTATATTAATGAATATTATAAATTTAAGTTTATATTAATAAATATAGTTTATATTAATTAATATTCAATAGTTTTGTTACTTCCTCAGCGAAATATCTTTTTAAACACATACGAATATCCCTCGCAAGTAGTCAAATAAGCGTTACCCCAATACGGATGATGCAGCTCGATCAGAAACTTTACTGTCACCCTAATATGAGTGACGTGGCAGTCAACGTGTTCAAATAGATTTATTTGTAGCAAAGAAATAAAGATGAGTATTTGAAAAAATCCTTATAATAAGAAAAAAGAAAAAAGAAATGAACGCATCTGAAGAAGGAATATTTAGAGTCATAGTGTTTCTGTAAAAGTAAACTTCGTTTCGAGTCATGAAGACCTAAGAAGAGAACAGCAAGGTTCAATTTCAAGAAACTTGGAACAATTAAAATCTCTTCGCGCGAATAGAAAATGAACTGGAATTAAAAAATTGAAACTGGGAAATAAAAAACCTTACAAAGGGAAGAATGAATAAAGAAACGAACTGAAATTAAAAAAAAAAAAGAACGCAAAGAAAAAGCTTTACAAAGAGAAAGACCGATAAAGAATGCGAAAATAAGCAAAAGAAAAGGTGTCAAGAGTAAAAGGGAAGATGGTGTAGTAAAAATATGGAAAAGCAGCGGAGTTGGACGTGAAAGAGAGAAAAATACGAGCAAAGAAGGAAAAGTAAATTTGTGTTCCTCGTAACTAAAGGAAAGCGCAAAGAAAAGGGCGAGCAGACACCAAAAGGTACAATGCAATCTTGTAACGATGTTAAGAATTCACGGAGACGAATGCGACTTACTGTAAACATTTTTTCAATGCGACTCTTCTTTGAGTCCTAACGGAATGGAAATCGATTACAATTGAAAACGGTGCTCAATCATTTAGAATAATATCTACGATAATTACAAGTGATAAATTAACGACAAGTGGTGCGTACCATTAAAGAGATTGTAATAAAACGCGCAATTAAAATTATTACGAGAAACCGGATATACAAGCGCTGCCTTTTATATACCATAAAATTTAAGGTTACAGGAATAACAAGCAGACAAGAATGCTCGGTTCTGACTTAACAACTATAAAAATCGTTTATTACGAGTAATTACGCTCGCCTTACGAAAAATATATGAGAACAATTCTTTTGTTCGCGATTAAACACGGCTATCGCGGATCCTTTGTAACGTTACTCCATAGAGTTATTATTATATCGATTATGCGATTAAATTTTTACGCCCTATTCGAATGAAATTTTATGATTTTTAATTTTTATGCATCTTAAGCTCTGAAATTAAAGTTATTAAATTTTTATAAAATTTGTAAATAATATTTCGCCTTTCTCTTTATCTCGTTCATAAAAAACAAATTTATTGGAATCAAAACTTACGATTTTTTATTTTTATTAATTCTAAATTCTAAAACGAAATTTATTCAATTTCTATAAAATCTATAAATAATATTTAGCCTTTCCCTTTGTCTCGTTCATAAAAAACAAATTTATTCGAATCAAACCTTACGATTTTTAATTTTTATATATTTTAAATTCTAAAACGAAATTTATTCAATTTTTATAAAATCTATAAATAATATTTCGCCTTTCTCTTTATCTCGTTCATAAAAAACAAATTTATTGGAATCAAAACTCACGATTTTTTATTTTTATTAATTCTAAATTCTAAAACGAAATTTATTCAATTTTTATAAAATCTATAAATAATATTTCGCCTTTCCCTTTGTCTCGTTCATAAAGAACAAATTTATTGGAATCAAATCTCACGATTTTTAATTTTTGTAATTTCTAAATCCTAAAACGAATGTTCTTGAATTTTTTAAAAAATCTATTAAATAATATTTCGCTTCTTTCTTCGTCCCTTCACAATTATTTGTTCTTTTTTTTTTAATATACCGTATTTTCTAATTCTTAAAACCGCATTAACACAATACTTAACAATAAAACTGCCACCATGGTGAAAATAACCAATCTGCAAATTTATTACGATACATTTTTAGAGACTTTCTGTGATTTTCTATAAGAAATACAAATAAAATTTTGTCCGCCTTGCATTATACATTTTTCGCATACCCTTAATTTCGATATCTTTGATATAAATAAATATACATTAATTGTCAGTAAGTCTGGTGGTAAAAAAAAATCTGTACATTCCTTTTTCTCCTTCGCTTATGCGAGAAAGACAAATTTATTAATAACGGCAAGCGTAAAAAATCAAGACACCAGAAAGTGAATCGTTACCGCCATTAATCAGACAACTTCAATACAAACACGTACGAGGGCCGCGCAAAGACTGCGTCCAAGATCGATCTCGCGGCGGTACAAAAGCACGATTATGCGTGCGAAACAACCCCGACCCACGCGCGCATACATAGTCGCGGTAAGCACGAACCAAGTTTCGTTAAAAGGCACACGAACAGGAAGAGAGAGAAAGAGAAGTTTATTTTTATTTTTGTCTGGCGAACGCTAAATGAAAATGGGTCGAGGCGTCTGTGCTCATTTGCGCTCCTTTTTATTTCTTTTCCAAAGTGCTTGCTACGACTACAGAAAACACGACACTCCTCAAGAATACACCTACAGCGGACTTCTGTATAACGCGGTTAATACTAAAACTACCGGCGATTAAAATATGTTCGTTTGCATCGAAGAAACAAAAAATTAAATGTGTATAAAAAAGTGGACAATGTTATGATAAATCTTAACCCTCGCCGTGTGACTTGAGAGTTACATACTCGTGTATTTATATTTAAAAAAATTTATTTTCTTTAGTTACCACTGTACTATTCAATTTTGTAACAATATTAGTGTAATGACACCACAGTTCATCTATAACAATTGTTACTTTAAAAATTTCGCGATCAAAGAAAAATACAAAAGAGAAACAGAAAATTACAAATGTTTACGATTTTTTATTTACTTAGTTAATTTATTTTATTTTAAAACAAAACATGTGTTTGAATTGACCAAGATACAGAATTGAATTCAAAGCTTAATCTCTGAAGAAAATTATGCGTGTCGCCATAGCGGCGCCAGTCGAGTGCAAAGGGTTAAATTTTGTTACTATATTAGTGTAATGACACCAGAGTTCATCTATAGGAATTATTACTTTAAAAATTTCGGGATCAAAGTAAAATACTGCAATCAATCGTAGCTCCTTTCTCTGAGAAACAAAATTCGGACTATAGAGGGTTAATGTATCTATTTCACGGAAAATCACGGAAAATCATACGACAGTGATTGTAGTAAATTTGTAAAACCTATATGAAAAATTAGGAATTGTTTATTTTGAACATTTTGGTAGTTTTATTGTTAAAACATTGAGGGCGAATAACGAAATTTCACGTGTTTTGTGTTTCAGATCTTGACAAGGTAAAAATAATAAACGACGATGTATGAAAGGTTACCTCTAAAAAGTCATCTGTTCAGTTCAAACTTTAAATCGATAGCTATGTTTAGAATACAATTTATTTCCGAAACTACGTAAGCAAAAATTTACTCGATCGTAACTTTATTTCTTAGTAAGTTTTACAAAAACAAGGTTCAGTCGTTAATGTGTTAAAGTATACTTATTTGTTCCAATAAAATACACAATGTAAAGAAAATAGACCTCTATTTATATTTTTCATCGAAAGTCATGGAAAGTTTTACAAAAGATATTGTAGTTAATTTATAAAGCCTCCATGGAAAATTAGGAATTGGTCGTTTTGAACACTTTGGTAGTTCTACTGTTAAAATATATTTATTTGTACCAACAAAACCCAAAATGATTGGAATGAAAAAAATACACAATGCAAGGAACATAAACCATTATCTATATTTTTCACCGATAATCATGGAAAGTTCTATAAAAGGTACCGTAGTTAATCTATAAAGCCTCCATGAAAAATTAGAAATTGGTCATTTTGAACACTGTGGTAGTTCTATTATTAAAATATATTTATTTGTACCAACAAAACCCAAAATGATTGCTATGAAAAAAAAAAAAAAAAAATACATGATACAAGAAAAATAAATCTGTATCTACACTTTTAATAGAAAACCATGGAAAATTCTACAAAAGGTACCGTAGTTAATTTATAAAGCCTCCATGGAAAATTAGGAATTAATTATTTCCATCACTTTGGTAATTCTAGGTTTAACACCGTTGCGACACTTTAAGTTCCTATACCTTGCAAATTAAGTTCTTATACGTTGCAAATTACGTTGCTATACGTTGCAAATTAAGTTGCTGTACGTTGCAAATGAAGTTGCCTCAAAGGTAGAGAAATATCGATTAAAGAATCGTGCGGTCGTATCGCAGGAGACCGCGAATATTTAAAAAGAGAGTCGCTCACGGACCAACTCATCGCGCGCCAATTTAACACAGCTATTTGTGTTAACTACTATGAAATCTTTATAAATAAACTTATTTGTTCAATATTTTGTGGTCCAATGTCTCATGGCGAAATCCCCAGTCGTAACAATATCTTACGCGTTGCATAATATAAACAACATGTTCGAGATAACTACTGACATACTGAATTTTGTTTTCCATACTCTACCCATTACATTATCATCATTATTATTTTCTATGCTCGCCTAAACGAAGCAACGAATTCTCTCATTTTATTACATACCGTGTTCTACGAGAATAGCGTCGTATAAAAAAAAATCATCGGCAATCTAAAAATATCTATTATGTTTTCGTTGTAATATAATATTATCTATTATATTACATTACAATTTAAAAATATCTATTATAATCATCGACAAATATTCAGCGCGTTGCAGGAACTTAACCCTCTATGGCGCCGTATGACTTAAAAGTTACAAAATCAATGTACCCGTATTTTTAAAAATTAATTTTATTCAGTTATCACTGTACTATTAAATTTGATTACTGTATTACTGCAGCGATACCACGATTCATCTATAGCAATTATTAGTTAAAACATTTTCAAATCAAAGCGAAAAACTGTAATCGATCGTAATTTTTCCTCCGATAAGCAAACAAAATTCAGGCTATAGAGGGTTAAAAAATTAATTTCGTTCAGTTATCACTGCACTATTAAATTTGATTACTGTGTTACTGTAGGGACACCACGATCCATCTACAGTATTATTAGTTAAAACATTTTTAAATCAAAGCGAAAAACTGTAATCAATCATAATTTTTTCTTCGATAAGCAGACAAAATTCAGGCTATAGAGGGTTAAAAAATTAATTTCGTTTAGATATTATTGCACTATTAAATTTGATTACTGCATTACTGCAGGGATACCACGATTCATCTACAGCAATTATTACTTTAAGAATTTTCGAATCGAAGCGAAAAACTGTAATCAATCCTAATTTTTCCTCCGATAAGTAGACAAAATTCGGGCTGTAGAGGGTTACACGGAAGTTATCTCGCGTTACTCCTCTCTTTCTCTCGTTCTCAAAAATCAGCCAAAAACAGCGTCGTTTCACGAGATACACCCACAGCCACCGTGTGACCAATTAGCAAGAAAACGTTCTCCAGCGTGCTTCTCGACGCAATCGCGTGTAACGAGCAAAAAGTCTCCTGTCGGCAAAAAGAGAATCTGGATGCCTCGTATTTGGCCACCGATCTCGTTAATATTCGCTACGTAGCGAAAGGGAGCCCCGGCCGTTGGTGTACACTCGAGACGACGCGGTTCTTAGTGGGCCAGGGCTTCGCCAAAAATTCGTTGGCCAGGCTTGGCCTTCGTCGCGTGGTATCGGGAACGAGAAAGAGAGAAGGACCGAGGGAGAAGGGACAGAGGACCGGAGACGCGAAGGCAAGCGAGGCCAAAGACGAGAAAAAAGACAAAAAGGGTGAAGCGTAAGGGGGGAAGGAAGAACAGCGGTGAGAAGAAAGGGAAAGAGTGAAAGAACAAAAGGAACGGAGCGATCTCCTTAAGAGAAATGCGTGGGAATTGAACCATGTGGCCTGAGGACTGGTTCGCGAAATATCGCATTGCGAAAGTACGTGCACACCCACAGAGACGAGGGTGCTACTCGTACGAGCGGTATCGCGTGTATGAAAGAAGGCGTAAAACGTGTGGATGGCAGATTTTTATGCAAGTGTATGTATATTTTTTTTTTTTTATCATGAATTAATTTCCTATCAATTACGTGTGTTATTAGCGACAGCTGTTAGGAATTAGTAGGAAATTAAATTTAAATAACAGTTTTCGAAAGATATCGGTCTGGTAATGGTAAGTTCTACTTAATGCTCGTTATGAGTATAATTGGAAAAAATGGAAGCTATATGTATATACAGTACTGTGCAAAAGTCTTAGACCACCTGCGAAAAAAAATATTTTGCTATCTTAGAAACGAATTTAAGATGGATTGATATTATTTTTATTTTGACGTTGTTTCTTTCTTTCGTTTTTTGTTAAGAATTAGATTCACGAGGTGTTAATTAGATCGAGAAATATTGATTAATTTAACACGTTATACGCCACGCCGATTTTGGTGACTTTCCTTTAGCCTGTGTACTGTGATAATAATTGAAAAACATTTGATCCCAAAATAGCTAACAATTTAAGAGGAAAATTGTAAAGGCCTGGAAAGGAAGATGGTAACTTTGTTTAATGTGATTTAATATAACTCGTTGACGAATTATAAGGTATTATTTTTTGAGATTGGTACTGTCAGTTTTCGGAAATCAACGATGCCTAAACGAAAATTTTAGCGTCGGTCCCCAGGGACCGGCGTGGCGCTTAACGTGTTAAAACAATCAATATTTTGTGTATTCTCTTTTTAATTTCGCTACGCGACAGTTTTTTTTTTCTTTTTTTAGATAGTTGTTGAAAAAAATTTAAGAAACTCACTTTGCATTTCCTGTCATTCTGTTGTCGACAATTTAAGAAGCTGATTTTTTCCTTTTTGGTTTTCTTCATATGTTTCCTTTATACGTTACATACGCGTTCCATAATATTTTAATCAAGGCTCTGCTTGTTAAAGAATTTTTAAAACATATTTTCGCCATATAAAATTATGCGTGACCAACACAAGAAAGGCAATATGGAGAAATTTGAATTTAACAGTGTTAAGAAATGCTTCTCTAAAATATGTTTAATTACAGTTACAAGATCAATAATGTAGATGGTCGAAGACTTTTGCACAGTACTGTATATAGGTAATTGATTTATTCACTGATATTATAATTAGTATTATGTTTTGGGTTTATTTTTATTATTTATTTTTATATTTTTGCTTATTACGTGCACTCTGTACAATTTTTGTGCTTTTAAATTTTTTACAAATTTGTAACAATCAGCAGTCTAGAAATGTGCTACGTGTATGAAGGTGGTTCATTTGATCGAGACTACTTTGATTTTAAACAATGTTTTTCTTTTTTATGTAACGAAATATGTCGAAGGTATTAAAATGGTTTATATGAAATATTTCTTCCAATAAAACTTGTGCACATGTTTATTCAGAAGATTATATATTGAGTTAAAATAATTTACATGTGATTCTATGAATATTTTCCAACGATTAACTAGTTTATTCCAAATTTATAAAATAGATATCAAAAGGTGAAAAATTTGAACAATAAAAAGTTAAGTATTTTTTATTCCTCGTCATTTTATTACACTATGAAAGGGTTAAAGAAAGTACAGAGAATAATGATTCGTAATTTCGTTTTAGAACACGTTTTTTCAAGCTTCTTTCTCGCTTATTTTTTATTTCAGCTATTTGTTTTATTTTAATTGAGAATATTTCGAAAACTAACAAAAAAAAAGGGAGAGAAAAAAATGAACTTTATCACGTAAATCCGTAACAGAAATAAAAAAAGAGAACTAGATACATAAATTAGCCTATATCGAGTAGCATGATTATAGTTACGATGCATAAAAAATTTCTACCATCGTCGACCATTAAAGGTGCATTACGAGAGTAGTAAAACACACAATGCGCATGTGTGTCAGCCGGGACAAGAACCTCGAGTACCTCGTGACTCGTAGCTACTACTATGAATTAACAGCTGATTTTGCGCGTAAATGCGTGTACATCCATCGCGTATTAAACACATTGCATTCGGATATCGTCATCGTATCACGTAATCCGCAAACGAGCAAGGAAATTGCTTTAAAATAAACGCAGAACTTATGCAATTGCTAGATTTCGAGAAACTGAATAAGTTTATAGTGCAAAACCCGTTGGTTATTC
>SMSQ01003900.1:30680-46181 GCA_019453375.1 Ctenoplectra terminalis | reverse complement strand
AAAAAAAAAAAAAAAAAATGCAGTTTCATGGATTGTACCTAGAATAAATTTTTTATAAAATGAACGCTGAACGTGTGCTTTTTTTTTTTAAATGTGAAACTTCTCGCAGATGTGAAATAGATATGGATATTTGTGTTACGAAACGTAAAAGATATGCGTTTAAGTATGAACATACTGGCAATAATTAATTAAAAATGTACTTAATGCGACAATTGAATATACATTTATTTCGTCCTTTGTATGTAAGAAGCTTCGTTGAATTGTTTATTTGCATACATTATGTGGAGAACAGTGTCTGATGGAATTTATACG
Organism: Ctenoplectra terminalis; assembly: GCA_019453375.1. Taxonomy (NCBI): domain Eukaryota; kingdom Metazoa; phylum Arthropoda; class Insecta; order Hymenoptera; family Apidae; genus Ctenoplectra; species Ctenoplectra terminalis. Next base: position 45,869 of record SMSQ01003900.1, on the reverse strand, counting down.
ATAAAATTGCGAGACTTAATCGATTAAATCTCTAGTCGTATGGCGAGCAACTCCAATGTATTACGATGAAACTGTATTTTGATTGTTTACACTTGGTTTAGGAAACAACGTTGAAAAATTGTTTGCATCGCCAATTCGTTGACTAGAGCGTTAACATCTTTTACTTATAGTTGCGTGTTGTTTAAAAGAAACGAAACATGAATACTGTAAAAATTGTTAATACCTAATAAATCTATTATATTTACATAACGATAAGCTTTTTTTATTATGTAAAACTTTTTTGAACTTGTAATAAATCTTCTACCATCATTCAGATGTTATACAAAATAACAGTATCATTATTTTATAAAATGGAACTTACATTTAATATACTATGATCAAAGATTATTGTAATTAAAAATTTTTAATAGATAATTTCAATGCATTCTAAGTATTATAAATTAAATCCTTCATCGACAAATAAACAGTTATTAAAGTTAACTTTAATACTGTTTATTTTATAAATTTTTATTAATAACATTCATAACAAATTCATATTGATATTAACATGTCAGTTTATAATTTTCGTTAATGAAGAAATATTAAAAAAAAATTAACAATAGAATTGAAATGACTTTTAACAAATATTTAAGCATTCCTTTCGAATGAAATGAAACAGTCTGTTAACACTAGAACTACCGGCGATTAAAGCATACTTATTTCTCCCGAAAAAATCATAATGAAAAGTGTATAAAAAAATACGAAATGCAAGGTAAGCAAAGCTTTGTCTACATTTTAAACAGAAAATCACAGAAAATTGCCTCCGAGATGCCATAGACGATTTATAAAATTTCTATAAAAAATTATGAATGGGTCATTTTGACCACTTTGGTAGTTCTAGTGTTAAATAACCGTGAAATGAAAAAGTTTCGTTTTGTAATACGAACAGGCATATTTTGAAATGAAATATTAACCAAGATAAAACAGGTAATTACACGAAATTTGAAGTTGATTTGATCGAATTTTTGTAACCGAAATATTCAGTATATTTTAAACTTCGCATAAATTATTTAATACAAATTCATATAACATTTAAATCAATTTCAAGGAAGCCAAGAAAATTGTACTTGCCAAAAAATGATGTCAAAAATTTACTAAAAATAAAACTATATTATATAAATAATATAAATATACTGTTGCGTAGAGTATTAACTATTTTCTACCAACAATATCGTTTCTATTAACGTTAACATAATTCTATCCTTATTCATACAGAAAGGAAAATAACGTCAATAAGTATTTTTGTTATTATTTACTATCATATTTTTCAAATTATACTTTTCAATATTCAAATACATACAGCTGTTAACATTATTATTACTATTACTACTAGTTATACACAACAAAAACAGTAACGACAGCAGGCAACAAAACGAATTAATCGCTAAAAGCTTAATTATAAAATATATTATACGTATAACTTACAATTAAAAATTTGGACACGCTTGTGACATAAAGTACGTACTAAAAAATTCGCATTCTTTATCTTTAAGAAAGTAAAGTATGAAACGATAAGACAAAATGTATACACAATTAAGAAATAAGAAAATGCAATAATAATACCTTTCTAATATTCCACGCACAAAATAGTAGTAATAAAAGTACTAAAAAAAAAAACAAATAAAACGAACGTTTGAAATTCACAGATACATCTATGCACAAAAAAATACGTACTTATACAAACTTAAAATTACTATAAAAAACCGAAACCCGTACGTTTCGTATTTTTACGTGAAAAGTTGAACGCATCAGAGCTGCCAGTCTCCATGCTCTCATTCCATCGCACTTGCACCCTCACCACCGCACGCTACGCAGAAGAAGAGAAGAAAAACAAATTTCGAACAACAAATTCGAAGTGGTTTTGCGGTTCGAAACGAGAAGAAGTCGCACAGCCGTACGGTTAACACAGAAACCGGCGCAAGCATGGTTCTAGTAAACTCACGAACTCCGTCGAAACTCGTCGGTCCAGTTAAAGCGGCGTCGTAATTGGCACTCGAACTCGTCAACCGGTGCAAAGGCTGGTCAATTGGCCACTGCTCGCACCGTGGACGTCCATCATCGTCGGGACGAAAGGTGGTCGAGTGTAGAGACGTCTGAACTAACGAGCAAGGATCGACTACGAGGACGAGAGAGCGTCGGCGCCGTCACGATGCGACGCAGCCGCGTGTGGACCAACCTCCGGACGACGTAAGGGCGGAAGGTGAGCAGAAAGAGGGACGAAGAGAGCGTACCGCTCCCGAAGCAGATGACGCCGAAGCTGCCAGCATTTACCCTCGACAGTATCGTCGCGATCGTACGCGCCAGGATCCTCTGCTGGCGTCAGGGGTGAGATTCATCGTAGTAGAGACGTGGATAACTCCGGAAGTCAGCACGTGAGATTGTTACATCGATTTTCTTCGATAACCAGTGGCTTTCGCGTACGAAGCTTGCGTTGTTTCTCGTGTTCTTCGTCTTGATCAGCGGCTCGCCACGCCGAAGATTGGTTCGTGCTCGTGGAGTTAATCGGAGCCAGGACTGTTGGGAAAAGTGGAGAAGAGAAGAAGGGTTCGAACGGTGGAACTGGGTGTCGAAGAACCGTGAACCACCTGTGAATTAATTTACAGAGAAAAGAATAATCGGTGATTGAAGATAGTTGGTCCAAATTGTGGTCCTTTTTTCCTCCCTGGTTTTTATCTCTTTAATATTACCGAGCTTTTTGCGCTTTGTTTCCCGCTCTTGTTCCCCGAGCAGTGAGTGTAGCGAGGATCAACAGGACTGGCAACCGCCTATTGCTCTCGGAGCCAGTTTACGCGAACGATACTGGTAATATGGCAAGTAATATAATAAACAAGTAGCTGTGAATAATTATGAAGGATCTCGTTCGATAAATCGGAACGTATACGCTTCTGTCTGTGAGTTACTTGACATCTTTGGAACGGGGAAACATTTGTGCTACACTTATAAGATCATTCGCTAATCGTTTGATAAAGCGTTTGATAAAGAATCAAATTGTATCATCTTTTTAGGATTTCGTCGAAAGCCTTCGATAACTATCTGGTTAGAAATTTTCAAGCGTCCGGTGACTTACGGACCGGAGCGTACCATGGTATTCGAATTAAGACGATAAATTATCGGTACGTCTACTGTTACGAGGAAGTGTGATAGAGAAGCATGCATAACTCTGCGTGAATTTGAATGCGTTATAATTTTTTATTTCGCGCATCGTTTCTTCGATCTCTGTCCTGCCATTCAAATGGATTAGAATTTATGTTTAATTCAATGCGAAATACTTTAAACGGTACGCGGAATCGCGCAACGGTCGGATACAGTCGTTACACTGGTTGTAATTAATGGAGCATGGGCTGTAACGATTTCAATTAATTTTCACGCATGAAGTTGTTAGAATTAATTAGTAAGTTGTCTCTATGATGATTCAACTGTGGACTTCCTGTTGTCCAGCTGTATTAATGCAGGCATTTAACTATGAACGCGTTACTCTGCCAATTTCATTGTGGCCTTTGATCTTCGCTATATCTAATGGTGTTTTAGCGTCGTTAATTTATTAATTAATACGGTATAGTCGATTGCCTAAATGGTAGGTTTGCACAGGTATTAGTGCGTCAGGGAATAATCTGATTCGTAGTAATTTCTGAGACCCTTGGAAAGCACACATTGTCCGGTTTCGAGTTATAATTGCATCCCCAGAGTAAAATGGCTATTATTTCTTTATCTAGCGGATCTTTCTTTATCTAGCTTACTTTTAACGATCATCCGACCTAAATGAGTTAAACTATTCTTCCTACTCTCGGGATTATAAACTCGTGCTGATGTAGTATTTACGATCAGTAGTATTTATCGTTCAATCATCTTGCTACATCGCCACGAAGATTCATCGATCGTTCGACTTATTTTTATTCCATTCTGTTTCTTCTTTTTCCTGGAACGCGTTTAACGTTAGAACTACCTACGAAGAAGTCTGAATGAAAAATGTATGGAAACGTGCATAACGAAAGGGAGACAAACCCTCGAAAAGGGAGTCTATGTTTGTGACAGAAAATGATGGAAATGCTTCTAAAAAATTTTTACGAGAAATTAGTAATTGCTCGTTACGACTACTTTGATAGTTCTACTGTTAAAGCTTTAAAGATGGCCACGTTTAATTATTCGGCCAGCTTCACTCGAGACACGACAGATTTTAATTTTCCTAAGTGGATCAGAAAAATGTACAGGCATGCCTTTTATTATTCGTACGCTTTCTTCGTTTCGCAAGATTAGTGAACATTTCCTTGCTTTTATGTTCGTTATGCTAATACTCGTGTCCTTAATCACGCTTTTCACGAACTTCTATCATGGAACACGAATAAAAGCGGGATTACGTTAATATTGGAAAACTGAAATAGTGATATTAAAATATATCTGTGCAACATTCACTATGAATGCGTTCCGTTGTTGCATGTTTCGAAGTAACAAATACAAGTATACTGTGTAAGCGAAAGAATTTGATGGACGAAATTACAAAATGTACCGTTTTAGCTAAAATTTTAACTTCTCGTAGTTCGAACGAATCGGATCGGCGTGGATCTTGAAATAATTCACACAAGTAACGTTGTATTTGCAGATTGATGACTATTTGATGTCTTGAAAACGATCGGCATGAAATACTTGAAAGTCGTTCTATTCACATTCAACTTGTTAATATGGGTAAAGTATTAAATATTTAATAACAGGCTAAACCAATCCATTTACGAATATCAAACATTCGCAAGATTAATTTCATTACTCTAAATTCAGAGCGAAAGTCCAGAAATATTACTTTACATAAAAAATACACACTGTATAAATGTAGCAATTTATAAAAAAAAAAGCTCTAGTATCTTCTGATAAAGTGTAAACAAAGAATAAACGCACAGCGTAACTAATAATATACTGTTAATATATAAATAAAGTCAATCGCTTAGAAAGTTGAATAACACGAAAGAAACGGACATTATCTGTATTGTACTAAGAAATTATTATAGAATTATTTTTAATTATTATTATATTTAATTATTATAGAATTATTTTCTTATACCAAGAAATTAATTTCAGTACAAATTTCATTACACTTTTTTTAATATTCCAATTTTATATAAAATTCGATTTTGTAAAAAAAAATTACTGCATAGCGTAAAAGTACAATCTTTAGTTTATTTCAGATTTTCTATTTCTTTTTTTTTTTCGAATTTAAAATGAAGATTATGTTGTTTGTAAAAATATTTTCGCTACAGATATTGTTTATAATCTACGAAGAACGCGAATAGGAAATTTTTTGATTGCATGATAAAGTATCGTGAGAATATTTAAATTGACAAAAATTACTGCCCGCTTCACGGTTGTACGTGCTGTACGAGTCGTTTAAATAGTGAACTCGGAAACGTTTACAAGAAAGCTTTACGCGGCTTACGAATTGTAGAAAACTCTTGTAAACAAGGTTGAGAAACAGCGGAGCTAAATTATGCATAAACAGGAACTTCCTTGCTAACGACGAAACTTTTATCATTCTCCAAGAATAAAACATCATTAATTAGACACATTACCATCAAAATGTACAGCGTGCTTCATGCAACTGGACCGTAGCATAATTCTAAAGCAGTTAAGAATAGAGGAAGAAAAAAAGAATTTTCTGTCTTTCTATGTTATTGTGCGCTTCACTATTATTCGTGAATACATAGCTGCAAAATTACAACTGCACGTTACTGAGTGTATTTATTGATCGGTAAAACGAACATCGAACTACATATTTAAAAGCTATTAGTTTAAAAGGTGTTTACAGCATTTGTGTTAGGGAAAGTTTCATATGCAAATGCTTTGGTGAATATAAATACCGCTTTTAGCAAATTTAATCCTTTGCAGCCCCCGATCACGTTCGAAATTCTATCTCAAGTAGTCCATATTTAACAAGCTACCTTCGAAAGCGCTGAATAATTTTGCTGAAAAGAGAAAGAGAGTAAAATATCTGCATTGCAAAGGGTTAAACTTACAGTAGGGATCCTTTAAATTAACAGTCTTTGAACGGAAATACTTAACTGATCATTTTAATGCATGAGAACTGTATAGATTATGTAAATTAAAAAAATACTATGTTAGAGTTAGGTTACAATTTGTAAACGCACAGGTACATGTAATTAAGGTAGACCGAAGCGAATCGGATCAGAATAAAAATTCGGTCGAAACAAAGATTTTTGAGTTAAAAAAAATATATATATATAAATGTTTTATCGAAGTAGGTATTAATCACAAATTTATAAGGAAAAGTTAACTTTCTAAATTTTGATTATTATTTCTACACTTTCAAAGCAAAACAAAAAAATGTTTTATTATTAATGTTATTAATCACGTATTTATAACAAAGAATAATTAATTTTCTAAATTTTTATTATTATTTCTTCACTTCCAAAACAAAACAAAACAAATGTTTTATCATTAACATTCAAACGAAATTGGTATTAATTACGAGTTTTTAACGAAAAGTTAACTTTCTAAATTTTGATTATTATTTCTACACTTTCAAAACAAAGCAAAGAAATGTTTTATTATTAATGTTATTAATCACAAATTTATACCAAAAAATTAACTTTCTAAATTTTGATTATTATTTTTTCACTTTCAAAATAAAGCAAAAAAATGTTTTATTATTAATGTTATTAATCACGAATTTATACCAAAAAATTAACTTTCTAAATTTTGATTACTATTTTTTCACTTTCAAAATAAAGCAAAAAAATGTTTTATTATTAATGTTATTAATCACGAATCTATAACGAAAAATTAACTTTCTAAATTCTGATCATTATTTCTCCACTTTCAAAACAAACCAGAAAAAAAAATGTATTATTAACGTTCAACCGAAATAGGTATTAACCACGAATCTATAACGAAAATTAAACTTTCTAAATTTTGATTATTATCTCTCTCACTGTCAACACAAAATGACCCTATTGGCCTCGATTTACCCTACATATTACTAATATTCAAATAGAAGTCATCTGTAACAGTTCAATGTCGCTCCATGATATTTCCTTCCATAACCCAGTTGCATAAATCTCCTTGTATAGTACTCTCGATGGAAAGCTACATAAAAAGAAATTACTCGATAGTTGGCCGGATGTACGATACTGGTGATAGGAGCATTGTTGCTGTTGGAGCCAAGCAAAGGGCACCTGTTAAATCTTTTTGTGCCTGACGCCACGCCGCACGAAACTATTAACCTGATAGCTTACAGTTTGCTCGGTCTCGGTTTGACGGTGCTGATTGTTGGTTTCTTCGGGTGTCGCGCCGCTCGGCACGGAAACCAATGCATTCTGGCCACCGTAAGTTATCGATACAATTTTTCTTTTCCTTTTTTTTTTTTTCCTTTCACACGAGCTATAACAGGAGCACGGTCAAGGTCTACGATGCATTTTTATCTGTTCAGTACATGAGCATGCTCGTGGCACTGATCGTCACGGAGCTCGTCACCGCTGCTGTCGGCGGACTAATGACGTTTCGGATACTTTCCGGATTAGAGGAGCGACTGATCAGCAAATTGGCCGACGACTACGGTCACGAGCCGACCAGCGATCTACCTTTCACCCATAGTCTCGACTTCGCACAATACAAGGTACAACTGTGTGTATAATAATACCAATCGATCGTTTATTCTCGGTTAGCGTGTTCGTCGCGTATGTTTGTAACGATATTTTGAGAGCGGTCGATCGGTCGGTCCTGCGGCTGTGACACCGCGTGGAAATGCCCATTAAATTTCAAAGGCAATCCACGGGATCGTCCCAGCGACGCGACACGGGCATTGAGAGATCGAAAGCCGTACAATGCAAATTTTATTTCGCGCCCGAGCGATGTCTAATACACGACACGGACGCAAACGTCCATCCGGCCGTATTACGATGGTCCGAATAGCATACGAATGATTCCATTGCAGTTTAATTGCTGTGGAATACACGGATACGGGGACTACAATGGCACGGCCTGGTGGAGGGACGCGCAGATTTCGGGGAACAGAAGGCAGGTCCCTCTCACGTGCTGCGTTCTAAAAAATGCCGAGGTACGCTTTCTATCGGTGTTACGAAACTTAGAGCTCAAAAGGTCTTAGGGCACACGCTGTTTCAAGTCAAATTTATTTTTTAATATTTTAATATTGAAAATATTGAAAGTAATTTAAAATAATTTTGAAAATGTTGATATAATTGAAAATAATTTTGAAAATGTTGATGTAATTGAAAATATTGAAAATAATTTTAATACTGAAAATATTGGAAATATTGATATAATTTTAATACTGAAAATATTGGAAATATTGATATAATTTATAATATTGAAAATAATTATAATATTGAAAATATTGGAAATATTGATATAATTTAAAATATTGAAAATAATTTTAATATTGAAAATATTGGAAATATTGAAATAATTGAAAATATTGAAAATAATTTTAATATTGAACATATTTTTGTCGAGGTTTATAGGGAGAAATTTTTCGCTCGTTCGTGAGGGTTACAGCTGGTGGTGGGGGTGTACAAGACGACATAAAGATGTGTTTGATTATTTCCAATATTATTGCCTCTTGCTTCCTAGCGAAGTCTGTAAATTTTTTTTCTCTTTTTTCTTTTTATAAAATATGAAATTTGAAGTTTATATAACTGTTTAATAAAATTGTATACGTTCTTCGTTGTATGGAGCATTAGATTAAAAATATAATTTCTTCATACCTTTCGACTACGATAGATTTGAAGCAAATATTATAACTGTTCTAAGACCTTTGAGCGAGACTGTATATGGCTTTTTTTTTGAGGTATTGCAAAAAACGGTAGAAAAGGTCAATCGATCTATTTTCAGAGTTTAATTGCTCGTTACTTTTTATATTCAACTGTCCGCGGTTTTAACCCTGGAAAAGCACGCCTGGGTGAATTCTCTAGCTTTTTGGATCAGCGATATGTTTTGTGTTGGGTTGGTCTATAAGTTCGTGAGGTTTTCTATGAATAGACTGCGGATTTTTATACGTTTGTGAAAAATTTTAAGGCACGTCGATACACAGAATTCATGTAATAAATAAAAACATATAAACAACCGCAAAATATAATAGTGAATAAAACAACTATCCGTCTAATTTTTATTTTTCAAATTATATTCATAAAAATATGAATTCGTATAAAAATTCACAGTCTGCTTAAGAATATAAAAATTTACGATTTCTCTTAAATATTATTATTAACCGCTTGACCTGAAATCACGAGTGCAACTCATCATGGTAATTTCAGAGCGAAACGAATAATGGCGAGTTCCATTCGTCATAATTGAATTACTGTGTATTACAATTAAATTACATAAATCTCTTTATTTTCCAATAAAAAAACTTGTTTTATTTTCAAACACTTCTTATACCAACATGTGAATAAAAATTAAATCGGATTCAGACGAATAATAATTTAAATTAAATTAATTCTTGGCTTACCATTATTTTTCCAATGTTCTAATAATTTTTAAAATCTACGTTTACAGAATTCGATGAATAGAGAATTCCCTCTTCTAAATTCTAATGTCAGTATTAACATACGAACGGTACTAAAAAATTCCTGCACAAACACCCGCTAGGCGTATATATTTTTTTTTAACAATTTTTATTTTTCAACATCGTACAAAAACAAAATCGTCTAAAAAAAGTTTCGTGTAAATTGAAGGATAGGCGTATTAATACATCCCCGGTCAATAATGTGTTAAATACCTGATGAAATTCATTTTAAAATAAAACTGGTACGAACTTATGGACCAACCCATACTCGTTTCTTTTCTTTTTCTTTTTTTACATTACTTTACACATCGATGTAATGTATTTATAGATTCCGTTGTAGAGGTTCTTTTGAATAATTTGAGATATTTTTTACGACTCTTTGACATCACAACCCTATCTTCGCTCAGCTCATGTTTCTGCCTCTGAAATAATGCTTAACCCATTTCCATCGCGAGGCGGAATATTTCGCGAGTAATGTCTTCTCTGTATCGCCGAACTTGGAATAATTCGCTGACAGCGACGTCATACCGCACCGTTGAATAAAAATGTTTGCACTAAAAATTTTATATTTGTTAACTCCTTGACGCCGGACGTAGCGAGACAAAAATTACACGTACAGCGAAATCTTACTCTTACTTAGTCTCAATTATGCAATTAATGAGAATATGACAGTTTGTAATTTTTATTAGTATGAATCGAATGGTACATGAAATGTTTCACTGTTTTTAGTTTTCATTGTTTTGAAATTAAATGTATTAATACTGAAACCACCGAAGTGGTCAAAATGACTTGTTAGTAATTTTTCATATAAACTGTATGAGTCAAGAATGGTGTACTTTCAGAAGTTTCCAACGATTTTCTTAAGGAATATGAAGAAAGGTTTAATTCCTTTGCGATATATATTTTTTTTCAAGTACCTATCATCGTGATTTCTCTGGTACAAATAAATCTACTTTAATCGTCGGTAGTTCTAGTGTTAAATAATAATGTGTTAAATAAATGTTAATATACACAAAAACATGGTCCGTACGAGATACGAAGTCCGGTGTCAAAGAGTTAATATACATTATTCTTTGTAGCCTGATATTTTATTATAATCAGTTAGTATTAATCTTTTGCATTCGAGAGGCGACTCTTATTCGCTATTTGGATTAACACTAAAACTACCGGCGATTAAAGTAGACTTATTTGTATCAAAGAAATAAAAATGATAAGTATTTGAAAAAGTATCTGTAATAAGAGTAACAATACTTTGCATATATTTTTTACAAAAAGTCATAGAAAATCGAAAAAAACACATCGTTGTAAATTTATAAAATTTCTATAAGAAATTATGCTTAGTAGCTGTGACTAAGTTCTAATGTAATACGATTTTTCATTTGTTTCCAAAGTTCTGTCGAACATCTTAATTTTTGTACAGCACGAATGCAAATGGGTTAATATAATTGATCGGTATTCAATTTTCTATTCTTATACGAACACAGTTTCAGCAATATTATTTAATTACTTCACAATCAATAATGAATTAAAAAAAAAAAAAAGAGTGAACGCTTCTATATGAATATGAGTAGCATTCCACGCTGAAAAATTTTGAAGCGTTAGAATTTCATTCTGCAATTCTCATCGAAATGAATTTCTTTTTTCGACCGAACTGGGGAATGTTTAATTATGTTCTGATTTTAATAATTACAAAATTATGTTAATAGAAAATTGCAAAGCTGCTAGTAAGGAACAATGAAGCTTCTCTTTTTTATTCCAATACTATATGATTACGAAAAATAAAAATTAACGAAGAAATAATACGTTGTCAGTTTTAGTTAGTCTGTAAAAATAAAATGAATCGAAACAAAAATAGAAACTTCGGTTTATTTGCATGCAAAATAAAAGAGAACAGAATATTCAAATGTTGAACAAATATTAGCATATAAATTCGATATTCCAAACTAGCAAATGATCAGTTCTTCTTTGTTTGCGAAATACGAACCAGTGGATGATACGCAAACATTATGATTTTCCAATTGCTCTAGTTCTTGTATATATTTTTCTGCTTTATTTGTTAATACATATAAAAAAATCAATTATGCAAATACCGTTTTCGGAATGTACAATATTTGTATTGCTTTGCAGGCAAAAAATACGGGAAGTCCAATGAGCGTGGTGTCGAGAGTGTTTCATAAACATGTAAGTAATACAATTAACGTTAAAATATATTCACGTTTTAATTCATCAAATTTTTGTTTCCCGTGAAAGACCGATAAACCATGGCTAAATCCAAAACCAAAGGACGAAACAGCGTGTCAAGTGGAAGACAGAGAGGGTCACGATGGATATCGACACAAAGAGGTAGAATTACATTCTGTGATTTAATTATATTGCACAGGACAGATACCATTTAAAAAAAAAAAAAAAAAATAACGATACTTTACTGCACAATGGATGTAGAAAATATTCGTTCATCGATCAATATCGAACAAAATTTCGTGTAATCGCGGTTTATTACTTGATTCTTTAAAAACGAATTCGTAGAAAATATAGGAAAGACATAATTGCAATCACATTTGTAAAAAAGTTTAAGGAGAAAGAAATTTAATCAGTTTAGTTTGAAACTGCTTTAATTAAAGAAGTTATTCGTTGCACCGGTACGTGTTCTCTGTTTAAATTTTTCTCTTTTTTTAACACTTCACCTGTGGGTGAGAAAATGTTTCATATTTCGCATTTTATTACGCATCGATAAATTATGGTAAATTATATATTATCTCGAATTTGTAGCTGTTTCTCGACTTTGTTTAACAAGAGTTTCGATGTTGGACAATATGAGTTTTTGTGTTAAGCGAAGGCTACTCATAGAATGGCTCGCAATTTATTAATGAAAATTTAAATTGAAAATAAGGAATATTACGTGACCCACGTGTGAAGTGTTAGAAAAATATTTTCTTATCCGTACTGTGTTTTTAGTCAAAGTTTATTATTATTTTACACATTCCTTAATTTTTTTACGAATAATGTTTATTTTTTAAATTATCTGAATATTTGTTTTCAAGACTTTTTATTCTTTATTTATTAACAAAAATAATTTTTTATAATTCTAAATTAATATGTGTTATACTTTTATACTTTTGCAGTTTATTTTTCGTTGTAAAATCTTTATAGTGCCATCTTGTTTTCCAATACCTCTTATTTATTTATTCACATCTTTTATTTAATGAAGATTTCATCGATTTATCAATTTAATGCAGAACAAAAATAATTTTTTATAATTCTAAATTAATATATGTTATATTTTTATACTTTTGCAGTTCATTTTACGTTATAAAATCTTTATAATATCGTTTTAGTTCCAAGACTTTATATCCTTTATTTATTCAAATCTTTTGTTTAATGAAGATTTCATTGATTTATCAGTTTAATACACAACAAAAACAATCTTTTATAATCCTAAATTAATATGTATGATATTTTTAAATGTACTGTATTCTTATACTTCTCCAGTTTATCTTACGTTATAAAATGCTTACAGGGTTGTCTCGGAAAAGTTACGAGTTGGTTACAATACGAGAGCTTCACCTTAGTATTCTTGGGTATGGCGATGGCCGGTATACAGGTACGTTTCCATAGAATATCCAAGCATATAGATCCGTTTGAATCTGATCACGTATGTATGTTTCAGACATTCGGTATAATAACTTCAGCATTCCTTTGTCGAACGATAAGGGATATGCAAGTGGATTGAAACGGCCGTGCCAAAGGCACAAAGCGGAAGGAAAACCAATTTCAAGTTCCCGTTGGGTTTTGCGAGGAAATCAAACGCATTATTTTGATGTTTCATCCGTTCACTTCCGACGATTTTGCAAAGAGAACATCCGATCGAGGGAACAACGATACACCGTGATAATAACTGGACATTTCGAACAAATTTTGCTAGAGACCCGAGCTTTCTCGAATCTCTGGCAAATGATCCTCTTTATTTTTAAGAACACTCGATGGTTGCGAAATTTACTGTGAGACAAAAACAAAAAAAAGAAAAGAAGTTGTGCTTGCTCGAAACCTTCCAAACCATTCCCGTCCCTTATGTGTTTCATTGTGGAATATCGTACCAAACTCGAACGAGAGAAAGATATCTACTATTCTGTACATAAAATGTTACTCTCTTCGTGTTCGCTCTGACAATGGGTACGAAACTCCTCGAATTTTATCGTTTACGATGCGATTGATCGCGTTCGAACACGCTGAAGCGTCGCGGTAGTATTCTTGCTACGAAGTATCGCGCGAAAATGGTAAATTTTTAATTGCGGGACGATCTGTAAATATTTACGTGCAACGACGACGAGAAGGTGACGAGAGATGGAGGCGATCGCGAATTAAATCGGAACCAACAGAGCTATCGTTCTTATTTTCGACATAACTTTTCACGCGACCACGCGATTTATACCACATTGGCAAGCGCATATGTTCGAAACGATCTTGTGATTTTTTACTGCGAAGAAAAATAAGAGAAAAAAAAAACAAGAATACCGTCGAAGAGTGAATGTACGTAATATCGATGTATACGTGTGTGGTAGAAATTCATAGACCGCGTACCAGCCGCTTGAGAAAAATGAATGCACATCTAGATAACGAAACAAAAAAAAAAAAATAATAATAATGTATTCTCCGCTATAGTGTCTGCAAAGCCAGCAAGAAAGCATTCTTATGTTTGTGAATAATCTTCACAAAGGTGGATAAAAAAACACACATCTATTACAATAATTCGTGCCAAATAGATAATATACCTTGCGACGAGCGAATTTAACTTTGTTATATCTTTATTTTCTGACGACATTTGTTGAAACGTGCTTGGCGCGTTCGTAGAATATTGTAGGAATACAATAAAATCATTGCTCTCTGTATATGATATATTTATTTCGTGCTTGCACTATCTTTCCAACCACGAATAAAAATAAAACATGTTTTAGGTGTAAAAAAAATATATACAGGGTGTCTCAAAAGGTCTGTAAATCCTTTCAAGGTGTGATTCCTGAGATGATTCCAAGCAACTTTTTCATTTGCAAAAATGTGAATTAACGAAAAACACTGACCAATCGCAAAGCGAGTAAGACGATTGGCAGCCAGCAGGAGCGTTGATTCCGCGCCGTGCTTGTGCCTCGATGAACAAGTCAGGATGTATCGAAGCGACTGTGAACGAGTGTTGAAACTCGGTTTATTTATTCAACACGAATAATAATTTATTTATTTGATATAACTTTTACTTAATACTCGTCAACAGTTGCTTCGATACATTCTGACTTGCTCGCCGAAGCATAAGCGCGGCACAGAGCCAACGCTCTCGCTGGCGGCCAGCTGCTTTACTCATTCTGTGATTGGTCAGAGTTTTTCGTTAATAACTCGTTAACGAAGCTGATCTTGGCATTTTGGTAAAGGAAAATGTTGCTTGAAATGATCTCAGGAATCATTCCTTAAAGGGGCTTACTTTTTGGGACACACTGAATAAAAGAAGTTCTCTGTAGCGCACAGTGGAATGGAAACTAGTATTTAATTTGTGGCTAATTTTAATTTAATTTGTGGTAATTTGTGGATAAAATTTAATTTTTCAAAATTAATTTAACTATAATTTTTGTTTTTTTTAA
>SMSQ01003900.1:16971-28553 GCA_019453375.1 Ctenoplectra terminalis | reverse complement strand
GAATGAAGTTTACGTGACTGCGTGATTGGAAGGGATGAATGCGAAGATTTTGAGTGCGAGTGAAAAAGGAATATATGTGGAAAAAAGATAGAGCGATTGAGGGATGTACGTTTAAGCGAGTGAATGTTCGGGGCGCGAGAGATTGTGTGGCAAGAGAGCAGTGAGGAAAGAGAGCAGCGAGAAGAGAGAGTGTTTAAGAGTATTGTTTAGCAGTGTTCAAACTTCAGTGATTATTATTAGTATTATTGTTATTATTTATTTAAATAAAACCAAATAATCCCCACGCGCCACAGAGCTTGCTCATTCTGACAGTGTCTTCAGAGTGTCAGTGACTTCCGTATCTTCCGTATCTTCCGTATTTTTCCGATCTTCCGTGACTTCAGTGATTTTCCGTTTTTCCTTCCGCCTTTACTTCTTTCTCTCTCTCTTTTCCTCTCCCTTACAATACCGGCGCCGTCCCGTCGCGAGGAGACACCGGCCGCGCGCACTTGAACAACTAACATTCATACCTCTTTCAGCTTAGCCCAAACATTCACTCGTCACACACATTCCTTATGTCTAACACCCTACATTATCTGCACCATAAGTGCGATTCGTAATTGTAAGGCAAAGGGTTGATAATCGTTGCGAAACATCAGTTTACTTGAGACGAAGATATAGCGATCGGTTCGGGCTGCAAGATCCATGTGACGATTTCACTGCAGGGTGGTTGAGTAAGAGAACCATTATACGTGTAATAATCCTTTTCAAAAGTCGGGAAAATCCATACCGGTGGAAAGGGTGGAACGTGCACCTTCGTTCCTGGCTGAACAACTCGCCATAAGTTTGTCACGATGTGATCCAAATAAGGATTGTCTGCGCTTGTGATCTATAAATATGGTATTAGTGCAATTCGATCATTAATATGGAGCATTGGTATTAGTTTAAAATTCATATTGGTATTTTTAACACTTTAAGCGGCATGCTGAAATTTCTGTTTATGTGTCGTTGGTTTCTGAGAACTGTATCAATTTTAAAAAATAATACCTTATAATTCATTAATGGATTCTATTAAATCACATTAACACGTTGACTGCCACGTCGCCCATATTCGGGTGACAGTAAAGTTTCTGATCGGGCCGCGTCACCCGTATCGGGGTGACGCTTATTTGACTACTTGCGAAACATATTCGTATGTGTTTAAAAAGATATTTCGCTGAGGAAGTAACAAAACTATTGAATATTAATTAATATAAACTAAGTTAATTATATAATTAAACTAAGTTAATTATATAATTAAAATAAGTTAATTATATAATAAGTAAACTAAATTAATTATTATAACGAAGAATACGCTTCGTACAGCGGTATGCGTGGCCTGAAGGAGATTTTACTGTAAACGCGCGTGGCAGTCAACGTGTTAAACAAAGATACGGCTTTCCTTTGCAGGCCTCTACAATTTTCTTCTTAAATTTTTAAGAAGTTTGCGACTAAATGTTTTTGAATTAGTATCGCACCACACAGCCTAACGGAAAGTCGACTAAAATCGGCGTGGCGTTTATTGTGTTAACTATTCAAGTATCATGTCATCTCATAAATGATACATTTAAAAAAAAAATCAAAAGTGGAATACAACATATTAAAATAGAAACTAAAAAATATAATAGAAAAATGGATGAACGTCCTTAGATGAAAATTATATTTTAATATAATATATAATATATTATATTTTACGCATTTAAAAAATACATTTAAAAAAAAATCAAAAGTGGAATACAACATATTAAAATAGAAATTTAAAAAAATAATAGAAAAATGGATGAACGTCCTGAGATGAAAATTATATTTTAATATAATATGTAATATATTATATTTTATTGAGAGCAATATTACTATAAAGTAAAATAAAAACATGTTACTATTAAACTGTTTCCTCAAATGTTGGAATAAATGGGTGGTAGTAAAAAAACTTATATTTTTGCGTTCTAAAACTCATAAGTACCATTGATAATTTTTAAAAAACAATTTTGTAACAGCTCGCTGACAAATTTGAAATTATAATTGGTAACGTGAACATAAATAGTATAAATACATGCTATTATGAAATGCTCTGTTATTATCATTGCGTCTTTAAACATTTTATATTTTGCGCTGAAAAGAAACTTTTATTGAAAAGCACGTTTCAAATTTTTAAAACATTAACAATTCGTTATTTTTTAAACAAAGATATAAAATATATGACGAAAGTCACATGAAATCCCTTTTAAAAATAGTAGAACGCGTTAGAAATATGTTCACTCGCTTATTAGTATCGTTTAGAATGCATAAACTAGATTTTCACTTCTCTATTTCTATTTTTTTTATATTTATTTAGCCGTGTAATACGCGAGAGAAGCATTGAAAATAAATATTACTTCAGATATTTTTTTTTTAATATTTGATATCAGAGGTATCGTTTGCAACGGTTTATAGGGCTCGTATAACATTTGAAAAAATTCAATGAAATTTAACCTGGAAAAAAAAGGAAACAATCAGTATGCCGTCATTTTCTTTAGCAGCAATCGCGTCCAACAATGAATTAAATCCTCGTTTTATGTGCCACACTTGCAGCTCCATAGGATATCGAACATAATCTACAGTATGTTCGCTGCCTTCCTGGTTTGATTGCCCCCAGTGAAATACCATCGAACAAAGGTCGTAAATATTTGCCAAGCATCCACCTTGAATATACGGTCGACTGGAGCTGCTCCATATTGTGTTCACTATCACTGCAGGTTAAGCGATGCACGATATAACAAAACGGTAAGTAAATTTCAAATTATTACACGACTGTGATAATCTTTAAAAAAATTTGTGAAGAAAATTCAGACAAGATCGAAGAAAAAAATAAAATTCAATTTGAGAGAAATGGATGCACATCTAGATAATGAAACAAAAAATAATATCGTAGTTTCTATGTAAAATAAAATATTTTGTTCCTATTATTAAATAAACATTTATTTTACGGGTGGAATATTCTGTTACCGATGTTAAATAAATATATATTTTATATTTCGAACAGAATATTTTGTTCAGATGCAACAGATATTTATTTTACATTTAAAAGAAATATATTTATTGCTCGATCTACATTTAAATATTGAAATGATGTATCGAATGAATGTGTATTTAATATTTTGTGCTAGTAGGGAATTAACAAAGTGTAATTTTAACACTAGAACTACCAAAGTGGTCAAAATGACTCATTCGTAATTTTTCACAAAAATTTTATAAATTTACAATTGTGCCTTCGGCCAGATTTTCTGTTAAAAATATAGATAAACCTTTGTCTCAGTTGCATTGCGTATAATTTTATATACCTTCTACTTTGATTTCTCCGGTAGAAATAAGTATACAGGTAGCCTTCCTACAACACGGCATCTTATAACACGGTTTCGTTATAATACGATTCATAAATTGCAGGAACCCTCCTACAACACGGCATCCTATAACACGGTTTCGCTCTAACACGATAAGAAAATTGCAAAAACCTTTGTACAACACTGTACTTCTATAGCCACGGATTGCCGTCTTAAAGACACAGTTTTGCGGAAAGTATTTCTTTTTATCTCCGTGGCCTGAAAACAAAAGTGTCTCACGCTTGTACATACATTTATATTTTTAATAAAAATTAAGTTATTTATGTAGAATTAAAAAAAATATTTGTTTTTAATAAGTTTTCGGAACGTAACCCCCCTTTTTGTACGGGCTCTGGGTCTCATACGACACGGTTTCACACAACTCGGCATTTTCTAGGAACCTATCTACCGTGTTATAGGAGAGTTACCTGTACTTTAATCGTCGGTAATTCTAGTGTTAAAATACAAAAAATTTTAACGCGTTCGCGGACAGTAAAAGTTTCAGCTCGGTGCAAAAATTGACATTATTATTTTTAAATTGGTTGTGATATCCGAAATTTGATAAAACATATTCTATAAGGGTAGTCAGATTATCATATTTTAATCGTTATGTACAATGAAACTTAAAATTAATAATAATATTAAATCTTAAGGTTATATATTAGGTTGGAAACTATGAAACGGGCGTTTTTTGTTTAGTCTGTGTTCATCTGCGACTGAGAGAGATACATTGTAACGTGCGCTCGATATTTTTATTTATAAAGCTCAAAGGTATTCTTCTTACTCATTTTGTAACATTTTTTCCCGTTTGTATCCCATTTTTATTTTATTCTTATCCTAAACCAGATGGAAACAAAACGCGATTCACATCTACTCTTCTCGTACGAGTTTAAATTAAATCATACCGCGGCTCAAGCTTCGAGAAATATTAATCAGGCATTCGGAGATGGATCCACCGATGAAAAAAATGCTCGATATTGGTTCGAAAAATTTCGTTCCGACAATTTGAGAATCGTGAACGAGCCTCGAGGAAGACCACCGGCCCATATTGATAACGAGGAATTAAGGACGACCGTGGAATCGGATCCACGCACAACTAGTCGAACACTTGGGTCTAAACTAGCAACTAGCCATACGGCTGTGTTAAAACATTTGCGAGCAATAAATAAAGTCGAAAAATTGGACTCATACGTGCCGCACGAATTGACGCAACGCCCGTTTCATAGTTTCCAACCTAATAAAATTAAATTAAAAATAATTGACTTTAAGATTTGAATGCTATAGCACTCGTGTCATTCTGCATCATCGTGAAAATGAATGCTATAGCATTCACGTCCGCGAACGTGTTAGAATACGAAAATGTTAATCGGCCGCATTTGTTAAGGGTAATTTGATAATTGCCAATGACACAAATAAATTATAATTTTGTAACTGAATCAGTGGAAGATACTACACCGTTATTTTCATTATTCGATATAGTCATTGATAACGGTCCTTTATTGTAGCCACTCCATCGAAGAGGTTCCGACGGTTGCACCACAATAGAAAGCTGTGTTGTAATGTTGATTGGCGATTGATTGCTACCATTACTGTCGGGATACAGCAGTTTCCACATGTGAGGTCCATTGCGGTTCGTATAACCGAACGTGAACGAAGGAAAATTGCATTCGTTTTCCACCCATGGAAATAATTGGGTCCAATCCAGTACTTCGGTCAGTAGCAAAACTATAACGACACAATTTACGATGCGAGGTGATAAAATATATTACAATGAAAGATGTTTAGCTTTGAATAAAATGTTAGATAATATTTCGTATTATTTTTTATGAAAAATATACCTTTTTTAACCCTCTATAGCCCGAATTTTGTCTAATTGTTGGAGAAAAAATTACGATCGATTACAGTTTTTCACTTTGATTTGAAAATGTTTTAACCCTTTGCGGACGTTTTAACCCTCTATAATAAATGTTTTAACCCTCTATAGCCCGAATTTTATCTGCTTATTGGAGAAAAAATTACGATCGATTACAGTTTTTCACTTTGATTTGAAAATGTTTTAACTAATAATTACCGTAGATGGATCGTGGTGTCGCTACAGTAATACAGTAATCAAATTTAATAGTGATAACTAAAGAAAATTAATTTTTTAAAATATAGATACATCAGTTTGTAACTTTAAGTCTCACGGTCCCATAGAGGGTTAATAAATATATAGAGTGGATTGTGTAAATGGAATTACTGAGTTATTTTCAGTATTTAGGGTTATATGAAAAAAGTGTTTAGAGTATAGCAAGCAGTTAAAACATATAAATAAACTGATAAAAGGGAAAATTATTTTTTTAAAGATCTTGAGATCATCGACATTTTTTTAAATCGAAACCTGTATTTGTATATTTTTTAACTTTTTCTAAAGAATAAACAGAGAATTTCAGGAACTATGATAACGTTCTGTTTCGATTATCTAAATTGAGAATATTTAAAAATGTTATTTTATTCTTATTATTACTTTAGAATATTTTCAAATTGTTCTCAATTTGGACGATTAGAATAAAATGTTAATATAGTTACTCAATTTATGTTTTCATCCTTTGTAAAAAAATATAGAAAAAGAAAAAAATATAGGATTCTGTTTAAAAAATTACCAATTATCCTGAAATCTTTTAAAAAATGACTTTAACGGGTATTTCTTTATTTGTAAATTTTGTTAACGCATTGTCAATTGTACCAGTTACATCTGTTTAAGTATTTCTAAAAAGATAACTAAAAAAAAATTGGAATAAAAGATTTGAAAATAAAGTTGTGTTCTCTAAAAATATTAATGAAATACAAAAGTGAGGTGCTATTTATTACAAATAATGAGCTAGAAAATGTGTTAACATTTATGATCAGTTCATTAATCGTAAGTTCCAAACGGTTTATTCATATATCTATAAATTTTATTTTATAATATTTTAGCTACCATTATTTAGCTACTTACATATTCAGTCTACCCTGTATAATAATATTTGATGACAGGAAAAACAGACAGGTCAAAATTATGTTTTTTCAAGCAAAAATAAAATTTTAATATACAACGCAAGACACGCATATTTTTTTTTACACAAAAAGTTGATATCTAATTTTTTCAGATCACCAAAGTTTCAATCACATACTTTATACAGTTCGTTTTATTTTTAAATACAACGTTTAACTTACAAATGAGAAGGACACTGCTGCACAATATCATAAATTCCGACACAGAGATGTTTATCATCTTTAATAATTATTATAGGTCAATTTAAACGCGACACGAGCTGCGTCGAACTTGCGATTACACACATACAAGAATTTCACTTGGAAATTTATAAAAAAAAAAAACGTTTCAAACTAACCTCCTGGCTAGTCGGGATAAATTAATAAGCAACGAATATTGAGTTCGGTCTATTTGAATATAACTTCAAAGGGAAGCCGTGGTTTTATTGTTCCGATCTCCATACATGCTGATGCTGTCTTATTTCTTTTTGACATTTAATAAAATCAAATTTTAATGTGCAAGAAAAATGTACACAACATTTTACGATTTAGTTAAATCTCGGAATAATCGTAGGAAATTGACGTGTTGTTTGGATGAAAACGATTATGATATAAAATAAAATGGAGTGTGCAGGTAAGAATTGTTTCTTAAATTTTTAATGTACAGACATTGTTTCGATATTATTTTCTAAGGCGATGGTAGAAAATGGGGCCAGTCTCCGGTCGATATCGACGAAAGCAATGCAATCGGAATAAAGTTTCCTGCTCTTATTATGAGTGGTCACTGGAGTCCAGATGGTGAAGCTAAAATGAGAAATATTGGCACAACAGGTGACTCTATGCTTTTGGAAAACGTTTATATTACCAGTGAAAAGTATAATATTCATCGATTTTATACTATTTTGTAGAATTAGTGTTACAATAATCATATATTGACCATATTAAAAATGAAGGTTTAACAATTGTTTTAACCCTCTATAGCCCGAATTTAGTCTGCTTATCGGAGAAAAAATTACGATTGATTACAGTTTCTCACGTTGATTTGAAAATGTTTTAACTAATAATTACTGTAGCTGGATCGTGGTGTCGCTGCACTAATACAATAACCAAATTTAATAGTGCAGTGATAACTAAAAAAAATTAATTTTTTAAAATATAGATACATCAGTTTGTAACTTTCAAGTCACACGGTCCCATAGAGGGTTAAAATGACATTTTAATTTCGTATTACTACCATTTTAATGTTTCAAATAATAAGAATCAATTCTTTAAACGAATTAACAATTTTTGAGTTCAAATATTTGTTCTTATCATTGTAATCTTCCATCGTTTGATATTATTTAAAATTATAGATTATTAGTAAAACAGAAAGTTTAAATCAATTAAATGTTGTTCTTTGTGAAAAAATGATAATAGTTTAATATGAAATATTACTTTATTATTACCTAAAGTCCTCAAAAATATCTTACTTTCAGAAACAGTATTCCTAAACTTCTCTTATCGAACAATAAATTCCAAACTTGCTTTTAATACGAAAATAATTTCGCATAAAATTCCACTTCACTTGATTTTAATTCAAAGTATCAACTATAATTACTTCAGCGTTTATAATATCACATTCTCTACGATTACTTACATATTTCATGTCAAAAGTCATTTCTAAGTGATAGGTAAAACCATATTATTATTTTTTCTTTTTAAGAAATTAAAAAAAAAAAATAGAACATCAAATCATAAATTCTAACTCAAAGATGTTTATCATTTTTAATGATTATTAAATATCAGTAGATATGGATTCCCCTAAACCGTTAAAATATTATAGAAATTTTATATGGATTTTTTTTTAATATTAATATATAGAATATTTTTGAATAGAAATAAAATTTTAACACAACATGAGCTACGTTGAACTTATATTATTATTATTCATATTACTAGTCTTCGTCTATAACAGTTACGCCAACGACGTCGTTTATTATTTTTATTATTATTTTATCAAAGAACTTAAAAAATAGTGATTTTAAAAAAGGAACAGAGAACGACCCACAATTTAAAGCGCATTGCGTTCTGCCAAAATAACCAATGTTAATTAATAATTTAAGGTTTCCTTATATTCCACATTTTTTATATTTTTAACTCTGTTTCATTTAAAAATCGTTCATTCAGTCTACGACCCAAATTGAAGAGTTCACTTTATATTCCCAACCTATATCATTTATGTAGGATAGACCAAAATCGGAACAAAATAAGAATACGGTCGAAAGAAAGATTTTTAAGTTTAAACAAAATTTTTATTATCAACTCAAATATTAACCCTCTATAGTCCGAGTTTTGTTTGTTTATCAGAGAAAGCAGCTACGATTGATTACAGTATTTTACTTTGATCGCGAAATTTTTAAAGTAACAATTTCTATAGATGGACTGTGGTATCATTACACTAATATAGTAACAAAATTTAATAGTACAGTGATAACAAAATGAAATAAATTTTTTAAAATATAAATACACGAATATGTAACTCTGAAGTCACACTGCGCCATAGATGGTTAATTACGTAATAATAATTACACTGTAATTAATTTATAATGAAGAGTTAACTTTCTAAATGTTGACCATTCTTTTTTTTCACTATCAAAAGAAAATGATCCGATTCGCCTCGGTCTATCCTATATTCGAAAAGCTTCGATTATTTTTTTATCGCCGTATCACGAATAGTAGAGGTAAGGAATTCACTTCTTTCCTTGACATTTTCAAATATCTGTCAGTTCGAATAACGCTAGAAGGAAATAGGAGTCCAGCAACGATCCGAGGTGGCCCATTGGCAAGTGACGTGTTCGAGCTGTCGGAAGTGGTATTTCGATGGGGTTCGTCGAACTGCAAAGGCGCGGAACACACTTTAAATGGCACTTGGTTCACAATGGAGGCGCAAGCGATACATTTTAACAAAAGATATGGACAAATTGAGAATTGTTGGGACAAAAATGATGGACTGGCGATATGCTCGTATTTTCTACAGGCTTATCAAGTTCCAGCTTGGGACGAGCATCCGTTGTTCTCGAAAATCACAGACGATATACATAAAGTCAGACAATACGATTCGTGGACGAAGTTACCTGCAAGTATGTTAATCGTAGAACGGAAATGTAAATCATTAAACACTTGTTATACCGTTTATAGCCTTATTTTGTTCGCTTATTGGGAAAAAAATTATAATTAATTACAGTTTCTCACTTTTATTTGATAATTTTTTAATCAATAATTCCTATAAATAGATCGTGTAATATAATACAGTAATGTAGGAAAAAAAGATTTAACTCTTAACTTAAAATAAAAAACTTAAATAAAATAACTTAAATAAAAAAATTTAACTCTTAACTTAAATAAAAGTCATAAAATAAAATAAAATTTAACAGTACAGTGATCAAATAAAATAAAAATTAACAGGATAGTGATCAAATAAAATAAAAATTAACAGTACAGTGATAAAATAAAATAAAATTTAACAGTACAGTAATAAAATAAAATAAAATTTAAGAAATATAAATACATCAGTATGTGACTTCTACTTCACATAGTGCTGTAGAGAAACAACACGTTCCCTACCACGTTGCTTGCATACGAGTGACGGTCTAGAAAAGAAATTCATAATTTTTTAGATCTATGTTACTTTTCAAAATGTGCTACATAAACGGCAAACGATGAATACTGTTCTATAAAATGATAAAAAAAAATGATTTAAGGGAAACAGAGAAGTAATCAAGAAACTAGAAAGATGTTCAGCTCTTTCAAAAAATTGCTTAAAATGATCTTTATAACTTTTTATCCATTTGTATTGTTCCTTGTTAAGATGTCTAGGTCTGATCTGAATTACGTCATAGGTCATGTCTCTTTGTTAGGATGGTACAAATATTTCAACTAAACTGATTTAATTACCTTACTTACTAATTGGATCGTTACTGTTTCTTGTTCTTATATTATCATTAAATCAGTTATTCAATTTTGATATTTAACAGTGACTGAAGAAAGTAATTCGTACGTGAATTTTTTTACTTCCGTGCAAATCAAATTAAAAGAAAAAAACAAAGAAAGCTACATTCTAGTATTTTATTATAACACGAATAGATTTTAACTTATCGCTGCTAAAAAAAAATATAGACCGTGTGACTTAAAAGTTAGAAACTGATGTATCTATATTTTAAAAAATTAATTTTCTTTGGTTATCACTGCACTATTAAATTTGATTACTGTATTACTGTAGCGACACCACGATCCACCTACAGTAATTATTAATTAAAACATTTTCAAATGAAAGTGAAAAACTGTAATCGATCGTAATTTTTTCTCCAATAAGCAGACAAAATTCGGGCTATAGAGGGTTAATAAAAGTCAGGAGTTTGCAGCGTACGATTACATTCTTCAGTCACTTAATATAATTACACAGAGTGTTCGTTTTAACGTTATCAATTTTGTCGCAGATTGTCT
The DNA here is from genome assembly GCA_019453375.1 of Ctenoplectra terminalis. Classification (NCBI taxonomy): domain Eukaryota; kingdom Metazoa; phylum Arthropoda; class Insecta; order Hymenoptera; family Apidae; genus Ctenoplectra; species Ctenoplectra terminalis. The sequence continues at coordinate 17,682 of SMSQ01003900.1, read as the reverse complement.
GTGCTGGATGAGACAAGCTTGCCAAACACCTGGTTACTACACTTACTTAGGATCGATCACGACCTTCCCATTTCATGAATGCGTTACTTGGATCGTCTTCCCAGAGCCAGTTAGAATTTCAGGAAACCAAGCGCAAATGTTTCGAATGTTGTGCGACAAACAGGGAATGTGTATAAAAGAAAATTATCGTGAAGTGAAAAACTTAAACGGTCGGATAGTTTATTACGTCAATTAAATTATGTACGTCTATAATTTCGAATATTGGATATATTGAATTCTACGTCCCAAATATATTCTATCATTGAAACATTGATATGTACACGTATGTCTAATAAAAATCGAACGTATCAACTGCTTGTATCAAAAATATACAAAATACATCGTTTATACAGCGTTGTTTCAATTCGATTGCGTAAATAGAAAAAATTTATATTATATTCTTTACAAAATGATTGTATCGTTTCATTAAATAATTGCTATTTATTTTTTTTTATCTATTTATTTACTTCATCTATACAAAGTAGGTTTTGAATTTAACAATTATGTTTGAGTAGACTGCTTAAATTCATCCTTAATCTAAGTCATAGATTTTGTTAACCTTATCTTTGGTTATTATTGCCATTTGTCTTTCACTTTTCTTTCATACTGTCTACTGTACATAGATGTTGTTAACACATTGCATGCGGGAAATGTACTTTTACGTTTTTTGCA
>SMSQ01003900.1:0-15529 GCA_019453375.1 Ctenoplectra terminalis | reverse complement strand
CTTAAAGGGACTTACAGATATTTTGGAACACTCTGTATATAAAAGCAAAGACGAGTATTGTTCGACGATGTATTCATAGAGACTGACTGCACGTCGACAGACGACGAAGCCGAGATGATCGGAAATTGTGTAGCATTGGGCTGGGGCGTATGTAACAGATAACGACGACGACCACAAAGATATGAGATGCAATACTCAACAATACATATCTCATTTTTTAGTTTTCTATTAAGATTATTTGTACTATTTTCCTCAGTTTTTCTCATGTATCTTATTTTTTAGCTTTCTATTAAAATTATTGATATTATTTTCCTCACTTTTTCTCGCATATCTCATTTTTTTAGCTTTCTATTAAGATTATTTATACTATTTTCCTTAGTTATTCTCATGTATCTTATTTTTCAGCTTTCTATTAAAATTATTGATATTATTTTCCTCACTTTTTCTCACATATCTCATTTTTTAGCTTTCAATTAAGATTACTTATACTGTTTTCCTCAGTTTTTCTCATGTATCTTATTTTTTAGCTTTCTATTAAGATTACTTGTACTATTTTCCCCACTTTTTCTCGCATATCTCATTTTTTAGCTTCCTTTAAAATTACTTATATTATTTTCCTCCCTTTTTCTTATGTATCTTATTTTTTAGCTTTCCTTAAAATTATTTGCACTATTTTCCTCACTTTTTCTTAGCTTTGTACCCAGTTTTCTACCTCCTTCGCAACACTTCCTTTCATCCCCTCACACTTCCAAATATGACACTAACTTTCTTCCTCCATTACACAATTATTATACGTAATATGCAACAAGCTTCATTGTAAACGTTGAAACATGTCGTTCATAATGTAACTTACTCCCATTTCGGTTATTTTACCATATTTTCGGCAATGTAGATCAAAATTCTTGCAATAAACTGTCATACTCTATTCACAACTTATCTAAAATTGTATACAACAGAAATGTTAATCAAAAGAGAAAGAAAAACACGTAAGTATAAAGAAACGCATTATCTTAACCCTCTATGGCGTCGAGTGACTTAAAAGTTACAAACTAATTTACCTATATTTTAAAAAATTTATGTTATCTAGTCATCACTGTAAAAATTTCCAACTTATAGTAAAAAACTGTAATGAATCGTAGTTTCTTCTCCGATAAGCAGACAAAATTCAGGCTATAGAGGGTTAATTTACTCAACCCTTTGACTACGGTAGACTTTGACACGCACTGGCCGTACGGTACGGTACGAATTCACTCGCGACGTCCACTGGGTACGGCGAAATTTTTCGTTAGACATGCATTTCTGAGCAAGTATATTAACCCTTTGCGGACGAGCACTCTTTCGACTCTGATTCGTGGCAAGTGGATAATTTCTATATGGAACGAGATTATAAATTAAATATCTAAACAATTAGACAGAAAATAAAATAGAAAACAGACAAATGGTCGGCTAAACTTCGCATTGGCGCCTCCAATTCGTTTGTCTATTGCTATGGAGGAGACAATTCGACTAAGGAATCAAATCATAATGTCGCCGCAGCTGCGACATTCATCCGCAAAGGGTTAAAATATTCAAAATATTGAAAAATTTTTAAACGGACTGTTTATGCGTCAGAGCGTCGAGGGTTGTATTCGCGACGATTGACTGACGCGGGTTCTGCCCTCAGAAATCGTATTCTGACTGGAACCCTTAATCCATGTTTAGTGGACTGTATTATTGTGTGTTTGATGTTGTATGTTTGATGCTTGTGTGATTGTCTTTGAATGACTGAGTTTTACTGTTTCTTGATTTTGACTAATGCTTGTTACTGTTNAACTTCGCATTGGCGCCTCCAATTCGTTTGTCTATTGCTATGGAGGAGACAATTCGACTAAGGAATCAAATCATAATGTCGCCGCAGCTGCGACATTCATCCGCAAAGGGTTAAAATATTCAAAATATTGAAAAATTTTTAAACGGACTGTTTATGCGTCAGAGCGTCGAGGGTTGTATTCGCGACGATTGACTGACGCGGGTTCTGCCCTCAGAAATCGTATTCTGACTGGAACCCTTAATCCATGTTTAGTGGACTGTATTATTGTGTGTTTGATGTTGTATGTTTGATGCTTGTGTGATTGTCTTTGAATGACTGAGTTTTACTGTTTCTTGATTTTGACTAATGCTTGTTACTGTTTAGATGTTGACCGATGTCTTGCGTTCTTGTTTGGTATGTCTAAAATTTCGTGTCTGCTGTGATTGGTTTGGTGTGTCCGGAGTGGGTCAATTCTGAGTATATTGGATGATTTTTGTGTTATGGGTGTGTCTAGTGTAGCGAGGGTGGGAAAAATGTGAAGTAGTGGGAAAGGTTAGTGGGAAAATGTATAACTGTTTTTTGTTTATTGTTTTGTCCGCTAACGGCGTCCTGGTCCCTTGGCTTGGATCAGGAGCGTCTGGTGTCCAGGTGAGACGTTTTTCCCGGCGATTGCTTGTAAAGTACTTCGCCTTTTTACGGAACTGATTATTTATGGCGGAACGGCAATTTACGACTTAATCCATTCGAGACGACGATTTTTTTCGAACACGGTCGCCAGGAGCGAAACTTATTATCTTAAGCCTTCGCTGCATGCGTATTCATAGTATTTTTCATGTAAGAAAGGCTTCAGATAATTTTTCGATTTTTTGGTACACAGTTTCCTGTACTTTACAGATTTCATTAGTTCCAGAAAAATCTTATTTCGACGACTAATTTACTCAGAATAACTAATAATTGCACATTACTGTTATTGCACACACGGTGTGCAGGCTATCTTATAGCCTCGGAAATCCATTGCACACACGGTGTGCAATCAGTCTCGAATGGGTTAACACGGGCGAAACAAGCGTAATTTATACCGGGAAGCCAATACGGTTCGGACGCCAATAGGCGCCAACAGTACCGGGAAGCCAACATGTTTCGGACGCCAATAGGCGTCAACGGTAGTCAAAGGGTTAAAAATCAATAAATCTTAAAACTGATCGATTTCTCAAGCTGCCAAGAGTGTCATTGTATCGACGTCATCGTCAGGGATACCTAAATGGCGACAATCACCGATCGATTTAACAAAGGTAGCTACGTGGAGTAAAAAGTTTCCACCCTTATACTTGACTAATTACTGGTCAGATGAAGGTACGGCTACGATGACGAACACAGGAAAAACAGGTGATCCTTGAACATTCACTTATTTATAATGTCCAATAATAACATTTCTCTATTATGATTCCACTGTGTTAACAAAATTACAGTTTGCGTACGATGATCGACTCGTGATACGAAATTTTGTTGGTATTCGATATTGTAAATCGTATCGATGCGCTACCAACAAACTAATATTATTTAACACATTGAGGACCGGTCACCGAGATATCTCGTATTTCGTTTCTTTCAATTTATGAAACTAAAATATGAATGAAAGTAATTGTAAATGGGAAGTTAGGTTTAAAAACGACCACTTTGGCAGAAAATGGAAACGAAGATCCGTGTTTACTGTAGGTATAATTGTTTTGTAAAAGTGTGCGAGTAAAAATTTTATTGGAGTATAACGTTATCCTATAAGATTTTCAAAAAAGTTGCTGGTCTTCGATGTGTTAATTATATAAAGAATATTTATAGTATAATTTAGGTAGTTTTGAATAAGGAATACCGTGAAAAAAATAATATTTTTCGATAGTATACATAAATAAATATTACGCGTGATATACATTAATATTACTTGAAACTAAAATAGTTCTTCGGGTACAAACTGATTTAATTTTTATTAAATATTTTCTATAACTAAATAAAACTCGTTACACATAAATAATAATACAAGTTGTATGTTGTATGTATTGTATAAATAATAATACACTTTTAATGTGACGATAAAACTTTGTTCGTAAAAAATATACAGATTGTAAAATGTTATAAACAAATAATAACATATATGTTAAAGTAAACTGTAACCTATCTTAACAGAGTACTGCTTAAAAAAGAAAGTATGATGATGTTTATGTTTGTCTACATCGTTCGGTTTCAAATTCAAAACTGCCGTATAAAAAATATATAAATTAATCCAAAATATAACCTATATATTATAATATTTAGCGAAGAAAACAGTTTCCTATTTAACTTATATTTTTTTAATTATAATCATGAAATTATGAATTTGCATAAAAATCAACAGTCTATATATCAGTTATAAATCATTCAGACAAAGCTTTAAAATAAAGGAAAGAATAAATAAGGTATTAAATATAATAAATTTTAATATAGGTTAAGTAATGAAGAAATATAAGTAACTTTCAATAATAATTACTGTCGAGATATTTGGATCATCGATCATCAAGAGATCAGTGTCGGAATAATTAGCGTTTTATCGTGATTATTTAAAAATTATATTCCTGTTTCGTTAGAAGGCGTGACAATATTTCTTTTTCAGTTGTAATAGAATTTTCGGGTAGAACATTGCCTTGGATGCGAGGAGGTCTTTTCAACAAGGACGAGTTCCAGTTTATGAATGTACAATTTCGGTGGGGTCCTGAAAATTCGTTAGGAGCGGAACATTCCATAGACGGCATCTGGTTAGAGAATATCTCTTTAACTCTCGTACGCTCCTCAAAAATAGTACACGAATGATATTGGTTTTTCATGTGCTATATTCATATCTTAGAGGAAACATCAATAAGTTGTTTTTAACTCAGAACTTTATATTTTAAACAAATACATCGAATTATAATACAGTTAAAATAAAAATTCTGAGTAAAACTAAAAAATTTTCGAAAGCTTTTTAGAAAAAAGTTACATTTTCTTTCTAAAACAAATTTTAGGAAACTTTAAAAAAGCTTCCTAAATAAAATTACAAAATGTAATTGGAAAATTTTAGAAAAAAGTTACATTTTCTTTCTAAAACAAATTTTAGAAAATCTTAAAAATGTAAGCTTCCTAAATAAAATTACAAAATATAATTGGAAAATTGTAGAAAAAAGTTACATTTCTTTTCTAAAACAAATTTTCGAAAACTAAAAATATAAGCTTCCTAAATAAAATCACAAAATATAATTGGAAAATTAAAAAAAAAAGTGACATCTTTTTTTCTTAAACAAATTTTAGAAAACCTTAAAAATATAAGCTTCCTAAATAAAATCACAAAATATGATTGAAAAATTTTAGAAAAAAGTTACATTCTTTTTTCTAAAACAAATTTTAGAAAACTAAAAATATAAGCTTCCTAAATAAAATTACAAAATATAATTGGAAAATTTTAGAAAATGTGTGAATTCTCACTCGAGAAACGTATGAAGGTTAATTCTATTACGATTACTAAAATTTATTTGCCTCAATCCTGCTTTCACTTCTTTAAAAAAATTCTTCCAAGTTTGAGAAAAGCCAATCTTTAACATCAAATTAAAACGAGTCGTTACGTACATTAAATGAAAATTAATAATTTTTTTTATATTTATTTCATAATTGGAAAATCTTTTAAGGAAGGTAAAACACAATTGGGTCGAAAAACTGCTAAGAATGGCAGAAGGATTAAAAATATTCCATATAAATCGTCCGATGCAGGTACTCGATGGAGGCACAGATAATGCATTGGAACACTCGTTACGGATCGATAGAGAAGTGCTTCGATAAACCGGATGGGATCGCGATACTCTCGTATCTCATGCAAGTACGAATATGTGTTATAAGTGATCGGTTGATGTGTAATACATGGATATTTCATATAGGTCGTTGGTTGTCCCGGAATCCCGGATAATCCTTCTCTGGCACCAATTACCAATAATTTGAGGAGCATTAAAAAAATGGGAAGCAGCGTCGATATTCCCTCTGGTAACAGAATTTTATCAAGATTATTCAGTATTTTCGTAAATCATTAATTATTTAATCCGTCAATTATCAATTTAATTAATTATTTCGTGCTTCCTCTTTGAATAACGTATGATCTAAATTATAATATTTATTAAATCTATTGAAAACATTTATGCTTAAAGGTAAAATGATAATCTATTATATGAAAAATATTTAATAGTTCAATTAATCCATGATTTTATTATTTGTGATATTATTTATTTACTTTTATTTAAGTACTTACTAACTTGATTATTTATTTACTTTTAAGAATCTACGATTTCCATTATTTATTCGTATTTATTCGTTGTCGGAAAAATGTTTCTCGTTTAAAAAATTTTCGAAATTATATCCTCTTCGTTTTTTGTTAGTTTACAGTATGTAATATAATACTATTAAAGATAAAACGATTTTTCTATATTACTGTATTTAAATAAGCATTGAGTTAAGGGAGAACTGAAATATTTTCGATTAAAAATGTGAATTTTCTAAGTAAAATTATAAAATAGAAAATTATGAAATATAATTGAAAAATTGTTAAGTTTGCAAAATTATTCTTTAATAGATTGTCTACGTTGGATGTTAGACGCATGCAGGAATCATGGTTACTATACTTATCCAGGTTCTCTTACCACTCCTCCATACAGCGAATGTGTCATTTGGATTATTTCGCCTACTATAACGAAAATGTCTGTTCGTCAGGTATTTCTGATTAAACAGCTTCTTATTGTATAATAACACACAACGTCGCTATTTTTAAATTCTACAACAGATAGATGGGTTCAGAAATCTTTATGACAATAAATGGAGAAACATATTGGGAAATTGCAGACAACAGCAACGTATTCACAGAAGAAGAATTTTATTTGTCACAGACGATGCTGTGATATGAAGAAACAGGAACGACTTTATTATAACTACTTCGTTACTTTTTCAATTATTGTTATATAAATGGCAATTATGCAGAGTGTTTCTGATTTTTTACATGAAACTGTGCCAGCATTTTGTACGAATAAAAATAAGAAAAAATTGTTATAGAAACGTAGGTTTGTAAATGCTTCAGTAAAAGTTTGTAGAACGAATAATAACAGACAATTATAATATTTATAAATGATAAATAAAATACTGTAAATATAATCTGAGGTTTCCAAAGCTTAATAAAAAAATTAATAAATGAATAGTATAATAGTGACAGAAATAAAAAAAGTAATAACGTATTGATTTTTTGTGGGAATATATTCTTAATATTTACTATTTATTATAATTATTCCATTTGGAAGTGTAGGCTATTTTTAACGGTACAGAACTGATATCGCTGAAAAATTAAATTTATTATTGATTTTTTATTTTCGTTTATTTTAGAGAAGGTAATTTTAATTCCATTTTGATGTCTTGGGGACCAAAGAGCGGCCAAGACTTTGAAATGAAGGAATATTAATAAATAGTTAACATTGTAAATCTGTTTCCATATTATATCGTACGAAGAACCAATCATTTATTGTTTCGTATTTTCGCTATAACTTTTCAAAAGAGTATGTTTAAATAACAATTTTTTTCTTATTTTTTCTCATAAAATATACGGACAGAGTTTGGCGAAGAAAACTTTGAATACCCTGTATAAAAGATTAAAAGATAATTAATGTAAATAAAAATAATTTAGAAAAATTAATAGGACTAAAATAATAATACTGTATTAATCTTATAATAATATTCTAATACATGAACAAATGGTGTGCATCAAATATTATAAAATACAATAGACTTTGAAATAATAAAAAGACTTCAAACATTATGAATCTAAACAATTATAATAAAATTTCATTAGAAAATATTCAACATATTCGACGTTTGAAACACATTTAGTTACAGTAAAATCTGTTCAACATTTTTTATTCCTATAAATATATTTTTAAAAGTGTTCGAAAAATTTTAGAGCAACATTACAGAGTACCCATTATTATGTTCACAATATTTAAAAAATATTTAAAAGTATATTCGTGTGATTGTTTATCGATGTGACACACAGGGACATAGCCTTTAATTATACACCACACCCAATATTCCATTCATTATGCCATCCATAAAGAAAAAGTAAAATTACAAACATGTTTCGAATTGTAACACCGTAATTTCACAACGTTTCAGTACACTTCGGAAAAATGTCTGAATATACAGGTTTAATAGGTATTATCATTATTTATTATATATTAAGATGCTTTCAATATTTCATTAGGTTATGTATCGTATGTAAATACAATATAGATATTTTTATTTCTAAGTAAGAAATTTGAATTTTTATATTTTAGGTTTACCAACAACAGGTCAATCTCCGATTAATTTAGATGATCGTTTGGTACGAAAGCGCAGATATTCTCCCCTTGTCATAAATGGTCATTGGTTAAACGATGGAGAAGCACGTTTATTAAATACCGGTAATACAGGTAATTTTGGAAATATAAAAATTTTCCTGCTCATCGATTTGAATAATTATATTCATAAATGTATTAAAACAATAAAAGATTGATTTATTTCTGAAGATAAATTCATTATTAACTTATATATTTTAATTTATTATTTGCAATTTTATTTTTTTACACTTTATCAAAGATATTGAAATAATTACATTATGGAAATAAGAAATTTATTTATCTGTTGATAGTCATTGTTCATTTAACAATGTACTTTAATGTAGTTAATACTAGTTAAATAGATGCAATATTAATGTAATTATTGCAGCAAACAAAAATAAATAGTTTACAAATATCTTGAAAAATTTTATCAAACGAAAGGTGTATTAACCCTCTATTATTACAGTTTTAATTACAGTTTTTCACTCTGATTTGAAAATGTTTAAACAAATAATTACTGTAGATGGATCGTGGTGAATTAAGTTTAATAGTGCAGTGATAACTAAAGAAAATTAATTTTTTAAAATATAAATAAATCAGTTTGTAACTTTTAAGTCGCACGGCCCCATAGAGGGTTAAGTAAAGTCATATGTTCTCGAACATTTCGGACTCTAATTTGTTTTTGAATGTTCAGCTAAAATATATTTAAGCGGAGACAGAATTCCATCCACAGTTTGCGGTGGACCGCTTGTAGACGATGTGTACGAATTTGCAGACGCGCATTTTCACTGGGGCGAAGACAATTGCAAAGGCGCTGAACACACGATCAACGATACTTGGTAACAACGACAAAAAATAATAATAATAATACTGAGCTTTGTTAGTTTTAGTGTTAATGCAGCAACTCGAATGGCGACTGATAAATGACAATAATTGTTCAATAGATATATCCTTCCTCTTTATATTTTAGATGTTAGAATCTATGTTAGAGTCTATGATGTTAGAATCTAAAATAATTATTCTTAATTTGGACTGTTTTCAGTAGTTATAAAAACTGAGTTAAACGATCAAATTAGCAGAAACGTGGATGAGTTTGATTTTACGTTGGTTAGAATTATTAATTAACTAAAATAAAAAAAATATAAGTTTAGAGTTTACATTCTTAGAAAAAATTCATAACGTTATAAATGAGACATTTGAGTATAGTGAAATAAACGATAGTGATGAAGTAATTGATCCAAGAAGAATCAAAATAATATTTTTGAGACACTTGTCCTGAGAAACCGAAAATACATTTTGACGAGTGCTTTCTAAAATATCGCTCGAAACAAAATTACAAAGCTTAAGATCCAATACTAGGTCTCATATAATATACAAATACACGAAATATTCAAATAAAATAGTTACAAATAATCATAATTTTATAAATAAGACATTTATATACAGTGAAAAAAATAATAACGATTAAGTCCAAGAAGAACCAAAATTATATTTTTGAAACAGTTGTCCTGAGAAACCAAAAATGCATTTTAGCGAGTGCTATCTAAAATATCGCTCGAAACAAAATTACAAAACTTAAGATACAATACTAGGTCTCATATAATATACAAATACACGAAATATTCAAATAAAATAGTTACAAATAAGACATTTGAATACGGTGAAAAAAATACCAGCGATTAAGTCCAAGAAGAACCAAAATAATATTTTTGAGACAGTTCTCCTGAGAAACCGAAAATGCATTTTGACGAGTGCTTTCTAAAATATCGCTCGAAACAAAATTACAAACTTGCAGATTCAACATTAGATCTTGTATAATGCAAAAATTGTTGGAATAAAATGGTTACATCCATTGTCGTTATTCGAGTGGCTCCACTAATCAAACTAGCGAGTGAGAGTCGCCTCTCGAGCGCAAAGAGCTAATACCAATTTTGTGTTACGAAGGTACTCAATGGAAGGGCACGCGATACATTGGAACAGAAAATATCTAAGCGTCGAAGAATGTTTCAGGCACAAAGACGGTTTCTGCATTTTAGCGTATTTATTTTTAGTACGAATCTTTAATTTCATATTTACTCTCGAGATTAAATTCTTCCGTGTACCTTTTTTTTTCTCATTGAAAGTACAAATGTTGCCTAATTTCACGAAAGGTACAACCAGGTTGTTGCAGTTGCATTAATCCACAATTGGAGAGGATAACGGAGCACTTGAAGGATGTCGTTGATCCGGACATGGAAACAAAAGTACCACCTAGTAAGCATTCAACATAGCTTAGAATAATAAAAAATTAAACTAGTTAAGAAATTATATTTTAGTTCTGAATTTCTTGAATTTGATTTTTTGTTTACTAAAGTTTACTGGTAATACAATATGTCGCATTGAGAGCCGATCTCTCGGTATTGTCAACCGAGACTTTGTTTAGGCGTCGAGTGTGATACGGGACTGCGTCGAGGTAGTTAAGACACAGGCCATATGGCGGGTCATAAAATTGGGAAAATTCCCATCGCCGGTGAACACTGTGCCTGCAGTCAGTCACAGCCGAAACACAATCCGATACACACGCTTTCCTTCTCAACGTAGTTTTATATATTTCCAACCGTTCCGCCTTTAGCCGAGTTTATAGATTCCTACACAATACTAAAAAATAAATTATTAAGTACAGTCCTCTGGCCACCGAATTAGGATTTATAATTAGGATTTTTAATATAATTGCTTTAACTCCAAGTTTAAATTAAGATCTACATTTAGAATACAAATACTTTCCAAAAGTATACAAGTACAAATTTATTCGATCGTAACTTTATCCCGTAGAAAGATTTGCGAAAATATATCCCATGGTCAATGTGTTAAAACATGTAAAGGGAGGGGTGAATTACTTACTTCTCTTGATAGTAGAGTACAATAATTATATATTTAACACCTGACTACAATTCACACTTACAATATTCTTACTGGCCTTACTGTCACCGATCCCTTACCATTCCAACATAACAACCGCTCGCTCAAGCACACCTGATGACACTTAAAATCCTTACAAACAAATAAACCAATTATATAGAAATCAAAAATTTAATTTGTGACAAAAATTATGCGCGTCATCTGTACCAGTAGAGTCACGATCTATATTATGCGTGTCGCTGTAGCGGTGTTATTAAAGCGCAAAGGATTAATAATACACTTTGACATCGTATTATGTCGCATTGGTTTTGAATTTGAACTACTGCATGTTATCGATCGTAAATGATCCTCAATTCGTAAATCAAATCTTTATACATTAGGTTGTCCCAAAAGTTTTTTTAATTTTACTAATAAGAATTGTACGCGTGATATTTTTTGTTTCGCAATATATTATTATTTTATGTAGGATCCATTTTGGTCTATTACCTTCCTCAATCTCTCTTTAACCCTTTCGCTACTATGGCCGACTATAGTCGCTAATCACGAATCAACTTCTGTATAGTCATATAGTCACTCGATAGATCGCATTCATATTTGCAAATTGCAGGCCTACAATCGGGAAAAATAATATTTATTGTATGCGTGCATGATAAATTAGATGATTTAATATATAATAGCAAGAATCGTTATAGCAAAACGATGTGACATGAGTCGCTGGTAACCATTATGGTCGCGTTTTTCGCCTGAGACTTCCGTAGTGAAAGGGTTAACAGATAAGTCTGTATATTTATACAGGGTGTCCCAAAAGGTCTGCAAGTCTCTTTAAGGGGTAATTTCTGAGATGATTCCAAGCAATCTTTTCCTCTGCGAAAATGTGAAATTTAGCTTCGTTAACTAGTTATTAACGAAAAACACTGACCAATCGCAAAGCGAGTAAGACGGTTTGCTGTCAGCGGGAGCGTTGATTCCGCGCCGTGCTTGTGCTTCGATGAACAAGTCAGGACGTATCGAAGCGACTGTGAACGAGCGTTGAAACTCAGTTTATTTGTTCCATGCGAGTAATAATTTATTTATTTATTTCATATAACTTTTATTCGATACTCGTCAACAGTTGCTTCGATACATTCTGACTTGCTCCTCACAGCATAAGCACGACACAGAGCCAACGCTCCCGCTGGCGGCCAGCCGCTTTACTCGCTCTGTGATTGGTCAGTGTTTTTCGTTAATAACTCGTTAACGAAGCTGATCTTGGCATTTTCGCAAAGGAAAATGTTGCTTGAAATCATCTCAGAAATCATCTCTTAAAGGAATTTACAGACCTTTAAGGACACCTCGTATAAACACTGCAGAACGAAGTCGTTGCGTGAAGAGAACGAAAGAAACTTATTCGGGTCACCCTAAATACATTTCGTATTTAAATTATTTTATATAAATTTATTTATTATAAATTTTATAAAAATGGCCTGGAATTATAAAGTATTACATTTATATTTATTGTAGATTGTTTAGCCTGGATGCGGTGGGCGACGTATTGCACTAGATACTATACATATGCAGGATCATACAACGTTGGTGAATACGCAGAATGCGCAACTTGGATTGTATTTCCGGTAGTTATACCCGTACGACCCAGTGAAGTAAGTCAGTATGTTACCGTTGCGTTATCAATTCAAGAACTAAGCTAATTAGTATTAATCCATAGCTGAACGAATTTCGCAAACTAAGAGACAAGGATGGAAAATGCATAAAATCAAATTCCCGAGAAATACAGTTACTAAAATGTAGACAAATATTTTTATCAGTGCCACATTAGTACTTTCCGAGCAATATTTTTAAGTCACGTTTCTGTCAGTCCTTTTGTAACACATTTAATAAACTATAGAATGGAACAGTTATATCATTGTGATCCTTTATTAACTACTTGCAATATATACAGTTTTGTAATCACGATAATTGAACATTAACGCTTCGAGGTCGAGAGATATTAGAATATCTATTTTTTATTCGTATTGGAATTTTTAATTATTTTTGTAAGATTAGCAGTTTGGTGAATTTTGGGTATAGATCATAAAATCAATTTGATATTGATTAATTTTTTGGAAAAAATTACTGAACTTCGTACACTTTGAAATCTGTTAATATTAAACATTATTATTATTATAATTATAACAATATTAATAATAATATTATAATATTATAATTATATAATAATAGTAATGATAATAATGTTATTATTGTTCAATATTAAATATAAAACATTATTATTATTATTATAAGAATATTAATATAATATTATAATTATATAATAATAGTAATGATAATAATGTTATTATTGTTCAATATTAAATATAAAACATTATTATTATTATTATAAGAATATTAATATAATATTATAATTATATAATAATAGTAATGATAATAATGTTATTATTGTTCAATATTAAATATAAAACATTATTATTATTATTATAAGAATATTAATATAATATTATAATTATATAATAATAGTAATGATAATAATGTTATTATTGTTCAATATTAAATATAAAACATTATTATTATTATTATAAGAATATTAATATAATATTATAATTATATAATAATAGTAATGATAATAATGTTATTATTGTTCAATATTAAATATAAAACATTATTATTATTATTATAAGAATATTAATATAATATTATAATTATATAATAATAGTAATGATAATAATGTTATTATTGTTCAATATTAAATATAAAACATTATTATTATTATTATAAGAATATTAATATAATATTATAATTATATAATAATAGTAATGATAATAATGTTATTATTGTTCAATATTAAATATAAAACATTATTATTATTATTATAAGAATATTAATATAATATTATAATTATATAATAATAGTAATGATAATAATGTTATTATTGTTCAATATTAAATATAAAACATTATTATTATTATTATAAGAATATTAATATAATATTATAATTATATAATAATAGTAATGATAATAATGTTATTATTGTTCAATATTAAATATAAAACATTATTATTATTATTATAAGAATATTAATATAATATTATAATTATATAATAATAGTAATGATAATAATGTTATTATTGTTCAATATTAAATATAAAACATTATTATTATTATTATAAGAATATTAATATAATATTATAATTATATAATAATAGTAATGATAATAATGTTATTATTGTTCAATATTAAATATAAAACATTATTATTATTATTATAAGAATATTAATATAATATTATAATTATATAATAATAGTAATGATAATAATGTTATTATTGTTCAATATTAAATATAAAACATTATTATTATTATTATAAGAATATTAATATAATATTATAATTATATAATAATAGTAATGATAATAATGTTATTATTGTTCAATATTAAATATAAAACATTATTATTATTATTATAAGAATATTAATATAATATTATAATTATATAATAATAGTAATGATAATAATGTTATTATTGTTCAATATTAAATATAAAACATTATTATTATTATTATAAGAATATTAATATAATATTATAATTATATAATAATAGTAATGATAATAATGTTATTATTGTTCAATATTAAATATAAAACATTATTATTATTATTATAAGAATATTAATATAATATTATAATTATATAATAATAGTAATGATAATAATGTTATTATTGTTCAATATTAAATATAAAACATTATTATTATTATTATAAGAATATTAATATAATATTATAATTATATAATAATAGTAATGATAATAATGTTATTATTGTTCAATATTAAATATAAAACATTATTATTATTATTATAAGAATATTAATATAATATTATAATTATATAATAATAGTAATGATAATAATGTTATTATTGTTCAATATTAAATATAAAACATTATTATTATTATTATAAGAATATTAATATAATATTATAATTATATAATAATAGTAATGATAATAATGTTATTATTGTTCAATATTAAATATAAAACATTATTATTATTATTATAAGAATATTAATATAATATTATAATTATATAATAATAGTAATGATAATAATGTTATTATTGTTCAATATTAAATATAAAACATTATTATTATTATTATAAGAATATTAATATAATATTATAATTATATAATAATAGTAATGATAATAATGTTATTATTGTTCAATATTAAATATAAAACATTATTATTATTATTATAAGAATATTAATATAATATTATAATTATATAATAATAGTAATGATAATAATGTTATTATTGTTCAATATTAAATATAAAACATTATTATTATTATTATAAGAATATTAATATAATATTATAATTATATAATAATAGTAATGATAATAATGTTATTATTGTTCAATATTAAATATAAAACATTATTATTATTATTATAAGAATATTAA
>SMSQ01003880.1:18852-40838 GCA_019453375.1 Ctenoplectra terminalis | reverse complement strand
AGCCCACGGAATTATCTAAATATTGCTCAATGTTGAAGTGCCTTAAAAATGAAACACAAGAAAACCCATAATACCGTAGCCCACGGAATTATCTAAATATTTCTCAATGTTGAAGTACCTTAAAAATGAAACACAAGAAAACCCATAATACCGTAGCTCGCGGAATTATCAATATTGAGGGATATGTAGAAAAGGTAGTCTAATATTGAAAAAGTGTTAAAAATATATATTTCATGATACAATAATACAACCAGGAACTATTGTTGGAATCCTCGGATGTAGCTCCGACACTTTGTTCGTGACACAAGAATATCTACTGTCGACGTCCGCAAAGGATGGTAAAAAAAAGCTCCGCTCTATTGGCGCGCATCGACTTATAACCGAAAAATCCGCGTAGAGAGGGTAGTGGTGGCCCTTAGTTTTGGGTTTGAGTCACACGGACTTTTACCTTGTTTTTGAGTTCGAAATGACTAACGACAGAATCTTAGTTATCTGTTTGACATGATTCGGCGTGTATACGTGGGTTGGTCATCCAACACTACTTCCTATACCGAATTTCACTTCGTATCGACTAAAAGCCACGTCCTTTCTTATAGTCTAAAAGCCTTATTACCCTTTACCTTGTCCGGTATGCCCGTCAGCGTCCTTTGGGTTTTTCGAAATGTTTTACCGCGAGGGTGAAAGCGGCAAAACATTTTCCGATGAAGAGTTTTATTCTCTAACTGTATTTTACTTTTGCAATCAAAATAAATGGAACGCAATTTTTAAATTTCCCGCGGTTGGAGAGCTAAGCTACGTCGCCACACCGTCATCCTTCGCGCGACCCCTAATTAGACGCTGGCAAACGACTGTTCGAGAAACAATTTCACGCGGCTCGAATCAGCAGCGGTGGCTCGCCGAAACGGAACGGTTAGGTACGATCAAGAGAAAGGGAGAGAGAAGCGGACCGGTGCAAAAGCGAGATGCCATTCGACGGCAATCACCGGGGCGTAGACCAATCCCTCCCACGGGAACGGGACGTCCAGTCTGTCATTCATTCAAATTAATCTCCTGAATGTTTCAGCGGGCATCGCGCGCCTCGTAAAACTCGCTGGTTTATAGCGGTTGCGGCGAACAACAAAACGCTCCGACGAATTCGGGTTAATAAGTCGGACGTTATTTAATGAGGTCACGTGTCTTTTCCTCGATTCGACTCGTTTGGCGCTGCTTGAAAGATTAATTGCTGTAAAGTATGCGAATCGACGGTTGATAATGCCAAGCGGTTTAATCTGCTTGCACGTATTATTTATTTGAATATTTTATTTGAATTTTGTTTTTCTGTTAGTAGTAGTAGAGGTGGTAGTTGAAAAAGAGGTGGAAATTAAGTCTATAGCTCGAATTTTGTCTGCTTGTCAGAGAAAAAATTACGATTGCCTATGGTTTTTCACTTTGATTTGAAAATTTTTTAACTAATAATTGCTATAGATGTATCGTGGCATCGTTACAGTAATACAGTAATCAAATTTAACAGTACAGATGAACGAAATAAATTTTTTAAAATATAGATACATTAGTTTGTAACTTCTAAGTCACACGGCGCCATAGAGTGTTAAATAGTTAAGTTAGGTTCTAGTCGATATATTAAATAGTTCGTGAACTATGATGAACGATATGATTTATTTGTATTTAGGTTATGTAGCAAGAATTCTACAGATTCGATTGTTTCAATGACATGGAAACATTAATCACTGAGATTGAAAGTACGAGTAAATTGAATAAAGTTATCCATAGCTCTTGGTTAACCAAACTTTCGTTCTAGCAACATCACGGTATCCAAGATTGTTAATTATTTCAGTGGCCACTGCATAACAATAAAAACAATCGTAACAATAAAAACGAACACGAAAACAGCGTGGATACGATAAAATCTCAGTTGCGCCGATAAATAAACTTGAAATTAAAAAACTTGAAATTAAAAATTAACCAAAATTAAGAAAAAACCTAGCAAGAATAGAAACCTATTTATTAATTAAAAACCAACCACCCGTGAACAATCATAACCTAACTACTCTCCAAAAAGGCAGCAATCTAATTTCCACTGAAATCGTCAAATATCTCCCGGTCGACCGAACGCCAGCCGGAAACATCGTACGCTAACCAGTAATTACCGAGCTTGATCATCCGTAAGTAACGTCCACCGGTTTGCCTAATTAGTCCAACGATCCTCGCGCGATCTCTGCTCTTGTGCTCCAGACGATAAGTGCAAAACGGTGGCCGGTATCGTGCTTCCGTGGACGAATGGACAACAACGGACGTCATTGGCCAAGAGTCTGCAATTGAGGAAGCGCCATAAGGGTGGCCGGTCCCAGGGATCATTTTCATTAAGACCTGGTCAATTAGATGTGCTTGAAATGGCGTCCAGTCTCGGGTAAACTTGGACGGAAGTCGCCCACGATACACCTTTAACGCGATGGCCCGATAGAAACGACGGACAAAAGGGGCGAACCTTGTACCAGGGCCACGGGCGAAGGGGAAAGGGAAAGACGTTAGCTGGAAGAGATTCGTAAGCGGGCCTGGCGTGGCAGAGGGACGAGAGAAACGAACAGACCACTCCTACGGCCTCGACACGAGAAGCCCGCCATAACCTCGCCACTGGTAATTGAACGCAAGTGGTTGAAAGTACTTCTTGGCTCCCGGAAGCATCTCGGCAACCACCACCGGTGGGAGCCGGCGTTTCCTTCTTTTTTCTTCGTCCCTTCTTCTTGCCCGTCTTTCTTCCTCGTCTTCTTCTTTTGAGAGGTTTGGTCGCCGTCTACTTGGCACGCTGGGCGGCGTGGTTCTTCTTCCTAACATCTTTCCGTGGCATTGTTATAGTAAGATTGGCTTTGTGTTTTTCTGTTTGTTTTTGTTGCTGAATAATGGGTTTTTACGGTGTATCGAGTACGCTCTAAGATCGATACAATGCGATTGTATTTATAGGGTATGGAATATACGTTTTTCTATAAACTCGTGTTGTTGTTCGCTGATATATAGTTACTTAGTATATTGAGGATATGCTTATGATTGGTTATGAATATCGACGGAAGAATGATTATCGTCAGAGCAGTTTACTGTTCGTTCGAATTGTTTAAATAACAATTCATAAAAAATAATTGTTGAATAACGTTGGCTGTTTAGTTATATCTCGATATGAAAATATAAAAATATCAGTTATAGTTAGTTATCAAAAACTTATAAGTTATCAAAAAGTTTCATGTTTATACGAGAAAGCTATATTGGAATATTTTATTGTAAAAGTTATAAAAATTGTAAAGGAATTTTTTTAACGCTTGGTTTGCTTTATCGAGTAGATCAAAGAACATGTTTTTTCCTTTATCAAAGTTTCAGTACAGTATCCGTTGTAGATAGTAGTGAATATAATACGGAACACGTTTAACAGTTATGTAAAACAAGTAATAATTCTTGCATTAATTAGAACAGTAAACTTTAATTAAGAGTGTACTCAACCTTTAATAGCAAGTATAATTTGCAAGAATTAGAATTACCGATATTGATTAATTTACAGTGTGGTTCTTTCGATTCATGTTAGAATAGTGATGAATAAATCTTTCATGGTCGAAGAAATTGGATGTTAAATTTCGTGAGAAACTGTTCCTGATATCCGCTTCGTTTGCTCCTAAAATTTCCGCCAAGCAGTTGCACGAAGGTTTTGCTCGTGCATCGGAACGAGGTTTGTTGTCTCTGAAAGCTAGGAAACGGTGTTGTTGTTATTGAATCTAAGAACATGCAAATGAGTGTCTGACGAGTGGAGGCTTCGTGTGCGCGAATGTTTTTGCATATTTCCGCGCGGAGAATGCGGTTCAGTTATTATGTGAAAGTTTGAAACGTCTTATAAGTTCTCGGTTAATTGATAGTTATCTCAAAGCATTCAGTCATCTAAGTATATTCTAGATTTTTGGAAACTTACACGAAGTTAAAACATTCGGACTATTTATTGTGACATAACCTAAAATAGTGATAGATTTACAAACGACATCACTTCAGTGTAACACGCCGATATTAATGAAATTTACATACGAGATAGTGTTTACAAAAATATTCGACACATATTTCTTTTTTATCTGCAGTCATCTACAGTGGTGGCTGTGGAAATTGTACCACGCGAAATTGAGCGTAACATTCCTTGTTGGTTTTTAAATTATCAATGGTACGTTTAGACCAAGCGTAAAAAAAAAATATTAACATTCCTTATTAGTTTTTAAATTAACAATGGTACGTTTAGACCAAGCATACCAAAAACAAAATTTTAAGATTCCTTGTTAGTTTTTAAATTATCAATGGTACGTTTAAACCAAGCATGAAAAAAAATGTTAAAATTTCTTGTTCGTTTTGAAATTATCAATGGTACATTTAGACCAAGTACGAAAAAAAAAATGTTAACATTTCTTATTAGTTTTTAAATTATCAATGGTACGTTTAGACCAAGCATGGAAAAAAAAATGTTAAGATTTCTTGTTAGTTTTTAAATTGTCAATGGTACATTTATACCAAGTATGAAAAGAAATTTTAACATTCCTTGTTAGTTTTTAAATTATCAATGGTACGTTTATACCAAGAATGAAAAAAAAGTTTTAACGGTATAAATTGTATCTGCACAATATGTTACAGTAAATGAAATACCACTTAAAAGTTGTTGAAATACCACTTACCAGTGCCGCTGTCCCCGTGGATCCTTCCCTTTATCCACTTTGCCATTAATGGAACCGATTTTTTCCGAAGCACAATAGAAAGAGCTCTTATTGACACTACATTCTTCATTCAGTTTAAGTGTGTCCAATCTGTAACCTCTAATTGTACCGAGGCACCGTGTTGTCAATAGATGACGATTGTCCCATTCTCGCAGCGTACCGCCGCTCTTAAGATAAATTGATATAATTGTAAGGTCTGCTTGCAGAGGATGCGTGCTGTAACGAGCTAGAGAACGTTAAATAGGACACAAAGATGTGTTGTGACACAAGTGTTGGAAGAAAATTTTGTGATTGAGTTACGAGTGTTTAACAAGGCCACACGGTGTTTCTTGAATTTTTATTTGTCAAAATGCAATTTTGATGGTGATCAAATTTTTATTTCCTTTTATTTAATACCGTTGGCAGAATTGTAATCTTTTTAGCGCGTCTGGTGCCTAGTAAGAAACAGCGGAGACCGATATATTTGAATTATTTTCTTTCTTTCAATTCAGTACTTCTACCGCTGTAAAACGTATATTTGTAAGCTGATAATATTACATTTAAATAAAATTCTATTAATACAAACAACAAATATAAATTAATTTATATGATGATTACAAAAGTTTAAACACGTTTATCATTGAATTTTCTGTTTTTGTAATTTCTTTTGTAATATTAACGATCCTAGTAATTCTAATACTTTGGTAATTTCTGAATAATTATGATTATTGTGATAATAATAATAATTTTAATAGTCCTAATTATTTAACAAAAACCTTAATTATTTAACAGAATAAAATGATAATAATTCCAAATAGATATGCAAAATAAACGTGAAACATGTCAGTTTCTCGCTCAATAAAGGACACCTGTATCCGTTGTACCTCTTTTAGAGTCGATTTGCGAACATTCCTCGCGTAAAAGCCAAGACGTTCGCCCTCTGTGCCCGAAGAAATGGGACGAATCCCACTTTTCGATATACCGTCAAAAAGGGCAACTATCTGCGATCGAGTTTTTGTTTCTTCGCCTCGGCCAAATAGCAGATAGATGTTATGGAAATTCTTTGGTGGATTCCACAGTTACGACTACGAATGTCAAGAAAGGTTAGGTTCGATGAGAATGAGAACTGTTCGAATTTGGCTTCCATTCGATCCCTCTATTTCGAAGGTCGCCATATATGGCCAATGCTGAAATTGCTACTGATATCCTCACAGCAGGAGAGTGTGCGGAGGGTGCGAGTATTCGAGATCGAAATTTGTTTATTCCTAAGCTCCCTAGCCTTACCGTTGAAGAAAGTACACGTACGGAAAATTCAACCGAAATTATTATTAAACTTTCCAATTTATTATTGTCAAATCCGAAACTTGCAAGATATTAAATTACGAAGCATGAATTTTTATGCGCAACTATTTGTGTATTTAATTTTTCGTATTCCATTCCATCTCTTAAGATCCTTTTTCAGATTGTTGGAAGAAAAAACAAAAATTGGACATCGTAACTTAAGGAATTCTTATTTATATTATAATACAGAGAGTCTATTTTTATATTTGCGCGAAACTCAAGAACTACTGAACCGATCTCCCTGAAATTTTAAAACATTATTCCTGAATACTTCAGGATGAGCATAGAATATGTATTATGTCTCATAAACGGGTTATTAACATATAATTAATATGTAAATTTTTTCATGCGCACAACCTTTCTGCATGCCACGTGACTCGTTTATCTCTTTGCGGCACAAGTTTTCAGATAATAAAATAGACCCATGTTGCACAGAAATTTTATTGCGTTTTAAATGACACAAAATTGATATATTTTTACTAATAAAGAAATCACGTAATGTAAAAACATAAAAAAATAATAATTTAATTGAATTTGTTGTTATAGGATGGGACTCATGAACTCACATGGGTTCACGAATGGTATTTATTAAAGCACATCCTTTTCCCTAAGTCGAGGTGGGATTAAAAATGTCTCACTATGCATTACGGTGCATCAAAAAGGTGGGACACTTTTAATCCCAGCGTGCTCCAAAGAGTTATACGACAGTCTGTTTCACGAAGCTTCTCGCGAGAGAATTTTATTACAGCAAAATATAATTCTATATTATCAGGCGAAATTAAGACAATTCGATGCTAATTTTCAATTAATAGTTGGAATTATGTACTATTTATGCGTCCTGTAGTCCAGCAAATCCTTAAAACTCACTGAACTTGAATTTCACACAGTTATACACAAATACCATATTAATTTGGCAGTAAAACAATAATTTCATTAACGTGTAATTTACTCGATACCTTCCGTAACAAACAATCAAGCCACGATCAAAGGAACACAGAACATATCGTGCAACCCATCCACGAAACATGCGGTCACGTGGTCAGCAGAGATCAAGCGACCAACCAATCACCAAAGTAACCATTCCGCTCCGCTCCATTTCGTGGACGTACAATCTGGCGGATCCTCTTTCGGGCCAATATCTTGGTCGTCCTGCGCCGTTATCCGTAATATATAATCTAATCTCCGATCGTTGGCTGTAATTTCGGGAAGGGACCAGTCAGAAGCAGAAAGGCGGCGGGCAATAAGATACCAGCGACCATTAGGAATGCTTTATCGGCGACAAATCTCTTTAATGGCAAGACCGTGTTCGTTGCTTAATAGACAAGCGGACGGTGCGCGCGAAATTGATTAATGCTTGGCTCGCCGCGAGGAACGAAAGGCCCTTACCGCATAAATATTAATTTCTTCGCCGCGTTAATCGCGCCGGACCAACGGAATAACTCCGCCATAAAATTTCATAAGCCCTCCGCCAATTAGATGGCGAGATAACAAGAGGAAAAGAGGGGATTCTTGTGTTTTGGTTCGTGGACGGACTTCGGGGATCAAGAATTGTGGCGATAAGTGAAACAGAGTAAGGAGTTGGATGTTGGTGATTGAGGTTAGGTAACTATACATATTCTGTAAGGTGGAATCAGGATGCAAACGGTAATTAAAGAATATAGTCTGTGGGCGTTTTGAATACTATGTTTAATATTACGCGCGTTCACGTTGAAGGCTACTACATTAATGTCCTTCTGGACTTTTTTTTTTGGTTTTATTATCTATATTATATGCCCTAAGTCCCAAGGAATTTCCCTTAAGTGGAGAAGCGCCTTGACGAAATGCACATGGCCTGCTTCAGCCGTTTCTCTACCGCGATTTTCTAACAATTGTTAAACACATGATACCTCGTATTTAGTTTCTGTCAATCTATCAAGGTAAAAATATTAGGACTAGAACTACCAGAATTAAAAGTATACGTATTCTTATTCAAAAGTTCGAGATGAAAATGAAAAAAATATAAGATGTAATTGAAATAAATCGTTACATAATATTCCTTACAGTAAAATACAAAATATTCTTAAAAATGCATTCCAGAGAATTTGTAGAATTTATATGAGAGATTGCAAATAATTTGACCACTTCGATAGCTCTGGTGTTAAGTAATGATAAGTAAAAACTGTCGTTTCAATTGAAAATTAACATCCATGTTTGTAACATAAATTTTTTATAAAAGTATGGAACAAGTGACAAGATTGCCACTATTAAATATACTACTATACCCTCCAACTTTTATGAAACAACGATATACCAGACATTTAAATTAAAAGACCATCCATCAGCAACGCGTAAAAAAAAAAAAGGTACCTAATAGCGGTTCCACCACAGAAGCCTCAATAAACATCTTATCCTTTCTCGGGTAACCATCGTATCCAAACCCCTTCGTCTCCGTCACCGTCGTTAAAATAAGAGTATTAAAGAAAATCGAGCCAAAGAACCCTATCTCTGTTCCCGCAAAATACCGCGTGGATCCTGTGTATACCAGGAAAAGCAAAGTCTCGTCGTCTAAGCTGGATGTGACAACGGCACCCTCCATCGTCTTCAATCCTTTGTCGAACCCTTGTACCGGCACGACCCACAATAAGTGGCGGGCGTTATCATAAATAAAGAGCGGCTAAATTAGATTTCCAAATCAAGATGGCGACCGTATTGTCTACGACAGAGGCTGAATTAATTGGATTTCAGAGCCAACTTTGTCGCGTCTCGCACCGATCTGCTCTGCGTGTACCTCGCTCTTCCCTCCGCTCGTCCCTTACCAGCTCCACCATCGTTTCCCCTCGCTCTCTTCCTTTCTTCGGCGCAGCAGAGCGTAAACGATGCTCGAGGCGCGTCACGAACCGACTTAAACGACGCGACCGGCCGGTCGTGTCGGTTCGAGCGCGGTTAGGTCGGTTCGCGAGCACCGATTATGCCCGCGTCGCTTTCAACGAGACTGAATTCAGGGCCCAGCGCGGTTCGAGGGTCTCCACTTGTGAAAGGGGCAAGGGAAGGGCCGGCTGTTCGAGGATTATTAAGGGATCACCGGGTCGGACAGATGGAAGGATAAACAAACCGGGCGTAATGAACGAGTCCGGATCGCTCGAGAGCATGGTCGGAGATAGAGCCGCGCCACTTATTGTCGCGCCACGATCCTGTCGCCTCCCACGGGACGGATATTGTTGGGATCCGAGTGGGAGACGCGTTTGACACCGAATTTATTTATAATACAATTTATTAGGTTGTCCCGAAAGTTCCTTCCGTTATCTTCACGCAATGCTTTCGTCTAGCAATCTTTAAATAAACATTCAGTCTTATTTGTTAAACGGGAGATGGAGGGAAAAAATAGCGCAAAATGAATCCTGCATAAAATAATAATATATCGTAAAACATAAAATATTGTGTTTAAAACGAACATAATGAGAGGCAAGAATTTGTACATAACATAGGGAGGCCACCATAAATAATCTCAGCACGAGCTGTGCGACAGCTCCAACGACTGTTTTACAACCGGGCCTGACAGAAAACAGACGGACCCTCGGCTCTCGGCAACCACAGCCGATCTTTGGGGAAAAACGGCCGGAGGACACTCATCGGTCGATCACCGAACGTTTCCAGAACTTGCAAAAGTGTACTCATAGTTTACAAATATGGTCTCTAAGTAACGTAGAATTAAACTTATCATCATTGCTTCTAATTTGATCGTTTGGCTTGCTCTTTGTAACTACTAAAAACGCACCAAATTAAAAATAATAATTTAAAATAATAATTTTAAATACGATGCTGTATTACGAAATGCACGTAGGTTCGAGTATCTAAAATGTGAAGAGGAAGGATATCTATTGATAGAGTAACTATTGTCTCTTCTCAATAATTATTCGAATTCATACATTAATCCAAACGGCGAGTGAGAGTCACCTCTCGAGTGCAGAGGGTTAAAACGCCTGAAAAAAAATATCCACGATTTTATAAAAAAGATTGAAAAATTGATGGAATCCAAAATGAAGCACATACCACCAATCGTAGTCGGAGAAACTATTTAATTATAAACAATATACAAACAAAAAAAGAGCATTATAAAAGTTGCTGCATTAATCCATGCGGCGAGTGAGAGTCTCGAGTGGAAAGGATTAAATCAACTGAACAGGGAGCTTCGTTTGGAACTCACGCAAGATTTCATCGGCCATGGACCGTTGGAAGACCAGCGTTTCTCGGGTCGAGACGAGCGGAGATTGCGATGGACCGTGGATCATGGTCCAGCGAGATAACTGTTGCTACGTATGGCGCTGGATAAGCCGCGATTGTGCATAAATGCGTAAGAGAGGTTTTGATGTAATTAACGTTGATATCGTGCCTCGGGGGACGTGGCTGTGGTGGGGTTAATTTGATGGATCGGATGTAACGCGTCCGGTGCGTGATCTCTGTGCATATACAGGGCCAAAGGGTGGACGGTGGATGGCACGGCGGCAATTTCTGGTCCGATTAAAGTGAAAGTCTGTAGTTTTGGTTCGTGGGGTGTATTGTGTTGGGCAGATAAACGGGGAGCGATTGGGAGATGGAAGTGGAAGGTGGTGATTGAGGAGGGTTTAGAAGAATTCTTTTTTTTTCTTTTCTTTTTCTTTTTTTTTTTTTTAAGTGTGCTTAATCCTCTATGTCGCCATGTGACTTAAGAGTTATATACTGATGTATTTATATTTAAAAAAATTAATTTTACTTAGGTATCACTGTACTATTAAATTTTGTTACTGTATTACTATAGTTATACCATAACTCATCTATAGCAATTATTTAAGAAAATGTATTGTTCGGAAGAAAATGTATAATTTAATTTACGATTAAAGAAACGTTTCGATCATGGAATTTTTATCAATATAGTTGTGTGTCTACTATTTATTTTTAGGGAAAGTTGGTTAGACTATATACGACAATAAAATTCATTGTTTCTGTGCTATTCATTATTATTATCCTATAACTTATTATTTACAATTTTTTTTAAGTATAACGTTCCTTAAAAAAAATCTCCAACATGCACAAAAGTATATAAAGCCTGAACTCCGTTCTTTCTGACCTGTTATAATTTATCTAAAGACGACATCTTTAAGTCGTCTTGTACACCCCCACGAATGACCGGATCTTGATTCATGCAATCAATCCTAGATCTGATTAACACTCATACACACCATTACACCGCGCGACGCTCTTCCGTGACACTTTTTCGCCAGAAAATTTCTCAAAAATATTTTCAACGTTAAAAGTATTACGATATATCTCTCAGTCGGCAGCGATCGTGTCAACCGAAAAAAAAAATCGAGTGGATCGATACGCGATTAATAACCCAATCGAACGTGACCACCCTCAAAACAGCACAATTCCTCTCGCAGAACGCGTTCTAAAATCCCTTGCCGAACTACCCACCCCTATTTAAATCTCGCCAACTTACAACGAACCTACCAGACACCCGCTACTCCGTTCCGCTTCACCACCTCGACCCAAAAACATCGCAATCCCAGGCCAATCCGCTCACCGATCCACCTCAACAAAGTACCCGAAACCAGCCCCTTCAGGAACGAACTCGTAAACCAACCCAACCAGCTTGAATCGTGCCACTTCATAACAGTACACGCGTGCACAACATATTTCCGGTTGAACGCAATTAGAAGGCGCACGTGGAACGGTCGGAGGCATCGAATCGTCGGAAGTTCTCGGAGGCCGTGCACCCTGGCCACGAATTAAACTCCTGGGAAGCATCTCGACGATATCTGTTGCTCCATCCGCGTCAGTTCTCGTCTCTGGTTTTCGTGCTCGCTCGTCAACCCGCCACCGGATCCGGATTAACGCGTGGAAACACGGGCTCGTTACTGAAATACGGACTTGATACCTTGCGGGGTCACGAAACGATGCGATTCGGGGTTGAAAAAGGGGGTTGGAAGGGACGAGGGTGATTGGAAATAGGCGGTGATATAAAATAATTGGTAGTTGAAGGTTTAAACTGATTTGTTACTGTTATACAAAACGATAGCATCCGATGTATGCGAATTGGGAATAATTTCGTTATAGTAAGGTATGGAATTTTGGAATAAGGAAAATGCTCGGTAATCGATTGGTCAGATCGACGTTAAGCCTTTATAACCCGAATTTTGTCTGCTTATTGGAGAAAAAATTACGATTGATTACAGTTTTTCGCTTTCATTTGAAAATGTTTTAACTAATAATTACCGTAGATGGATCGTGGTGTCGCTACGGTAACACAGTAATCAAATTTAATAGCGCAGTGATAATTAAACAAAATTAATTTTTTGAAATATAGATACATCAGTTTGTAACTTTTAAGTCACACGATCCTGTAGAGGGTTAAATAACAAAAGAGAAATAAGAAACAAAACGGTACACTGTGCATTGCTAAAGAAAATGTGAAATATTTCTCAATTAACCCTCTATAGCCTGAATTTTGTCTGCTTATTGGAGAAAAAATTACGATTGATTACAGTTTTTCGCTTTCATTTGAAAATGTTTTAACTAATAATTACCGTAGATGGATGGTGGTGTCGCTACAGTAATACAGTAATCAAATTCAATATAAATTTAATAGTGCGGTGATAACTAAAGAAAATTAATTTTTTTAAATATAGATACATCAGTTTGTAACTTTTAAATCACACGGTCCCATAGAGGGTTAAAACAGTGAGTGTCCTCGGGTAGTTATTAAAATCTTGGTCAGCGTTGCCGTAGGCCGAAAGTTCGACTCTTGTTATTAGACTCTATGTGACTTTCCCTTTGCCGTATACTTTCGTTTTCATATTTTCGTTTTCTTATTATTTTCGTATCCAACANGTTATTAGACTCTATGTGACTTTCCCTTTGCCGTATACTTTCGTTTTCTTATTATTTTCGTATCCAACGGTGAGAAGCAATTTTAATTTATGAGACTGAAAATTAACAAAGACAGGATGCGTATAATTTTTTAATGCTTTGCTTTCTAATGCCTTTTTTTCCTTTAAAAATGAAGCAATCATTTGATAAAAGCGTGCATAGACGTTTTCCGTACCGTAGAATTATCTATATTTTCATTTACATATGATCTACCATCATTCATCAAGCAATACGCATCAAATTTTACTATGTATATTTTGATTATATCAACAAAAACTGTATCGATTAGTATACCAAGAGCTCTTTCAATTCTGAGAGCACCGTAGCGAAAGGGTTAAGACGTACGTACGTGGTATGTAAATATTCAAGATTAAAGTATATAAATATTCTGGAACCAATATTTCCAACAGAAACAGCGAGAAAGGAAGAGAAAAAGAACGAATAAGTTGTCGAGTGATTCAGTGTATCTTTGGTTCTCTATTTCTCTGCGCTCCACCGTGGCGCACTCCCTTTAACTACTTATCTTGTCGTCGTCCTTTTTCCTTCTCTGTGTCGCCGTTAGTGAAATTAGCGGGTGTAGAGAAGCAGTTCGGAGTATCGGTTCCAGCTGGTCGTTTTTCGTCGCGGTTAACGGTTGCCGCGTTACTTTTGCCCTGCTGCTGCAAAGCTTTAACTAAGAAGTCCGCAAATTGGGTTAATGAGTCTGGTGGCTGGAAGAAGTCGCGGGCAAATGGCGTATAGGGAGAATGGGTGGATGGAAGATGCGTTTCGTTCTGGTTCTGGTTTTGGTGTCGATGTTTTATACAAGTGGAAATACTTGCACTCTTTTTATAACAGATTATCGCTCTCAGCGTCTGCAAGTATAGGTTAAGACTTTGGTCAAAGCCAGGTACACAGAAGGCTTACGTCATAATTAATACGTATTGCGATACGTACCAAATTTGCAACATTTTTAGAAAAGTCTGTAAACTTGTTACTTCTGAAACTAATATAAAATTTAATATCGTTCACAATTTAACTCCAACCAAAACCTAACGTCATGCAGACTGTAATTCTACTCGATATGTAACTGTGTCAAAGATGTAGTTTTACCAAATATCTGATTACATCAAAAATCTAACGATGTTCAAAATATAAGCTCATCCAACACTTTACTCCACCCAAAATATAATTCCATATAAAACCTAATCCCAAACAAACTCTAAACTTCACCTAAAATCTAGCTGCATCGAAAATCTAATTTCATTAAAAATCTGACTCTACCTAAAATATGGCTGCATTCAAAATCTAATTCCATTAAAAATTTAACTTTATCCAACATTTTATTCCTCCTAAAATCTAACCCCATAAAAAAACTAACTTCATCTAAAATCTAACTCCATTAAAAATATAAGTCTACCTAAAATTTATCTGCATCCAAAATCTAACTCCAATAAAAATCTAAGTCTACCTAAAATCTAACTCCATTAAAAATCTAAGTCTACCTAAGATCTATCTGCATCGAAAATCTAACTCCATTAAAAATCTAACTCTACCTAAAATCTATATGCATCGGAAATCTAACTCTGTTAAAAATCAAAGTCTACCTAGAATCTATCTGCATCGAAAATCTAACTCCATTAAAAATCTAACTCTACCTAAAATCTATCTGCATCCAAAATCTAACTCCATTAAAAATCTAACTCTACCTAAAATCTATCTGCATCCAAAATCTAACTCCATTAAAAATCTAACTCTACCTAAAATCTATCTGCATCCAAAATCTAACTCCATTAAAAATCTAACTCTACCTAAAATCTATCTGCATCCAAAATCTAACTCTATTCAAAATCTAACTCTACCTAAAATCTATCTATATCCAAATTTTAACTTCACCCCAAATCTACCCTCATCCAGGAATCTCCATTCAGAACCTAATCCCATCAAAAATTTTACAGCTCCCAAATTCTAACTGCATCCAAAATCAAACCTCGTTCAGAATCGAACTTCTCTCGCAGTTTAACTCCACTCAAAACCTAACCCCACCCAGAAGAACAAGAAACACGACGCAACTCACGAGATGGGATCTCCCGCTAAATACATTCGAGAGACAGTCACTGAAACACAAAGGCACGCTGCTCTCGTTGAGGGTGGCTCATCAAGAGGATTACGCGGGCCCCCTTCTATCTTCGCGTTCGCGGTAAACGCAATCCCTCAACCCTTCCTTTTCGGCTCGGTTCTCGAGTGGCTTGGTCCCCTAGCCACGGCAGATTAACGTTTCAAGAATCGCGGAGTCACTGACGAAAATTACCGCGCACCGATGATTCCTGGCCAGCGATCGACGAGTGGTGGAAGGATCACGGATTACGATCTGCTTCTGCCGCGTTAAAGGGTCCACGAGAATCCTTGCGAGGATGTAACCGCGGTACGGAGTACAAAGAACCTCGTTGCGAAACGCATTCACGGGGACAGCTTGTGAAAGGATCGATTTTAAGTTCGAGGGCGATTGTGGAGTAGGTGAACTGTTTCAAGCGTTAACCCTTCGCAACTACGTGTTCCTTGAAAGCTATCCGTAGAAGATACAGCGTACCAATGCCGCCGTTTAACAAAGAATTTACATAATAATGTAACTATGTTTACATAAAAAATTTACATAAACAAGCGAGATGATTTCAAGCAACTTTTTCCTTCGCGAAAATGTGAAATTTAGCTCCGTTAACGAGATACTAACGAAAAACACTGACCAATCGCAAAGCGAGTAACGCGACTGGCCCGCCAGTAAGAGCGTTGATTCCGCGCCGTGCTCGAGCCTCGATGAACAAGTCAGGACGCATCGGAGTCAAAAGAAAGATTTTTAAGTTTAAGAAAACTTTTTATTATTAACCCTTTGAGGACGAGCACGGTTTCGACTCTGATTCGTGGCAGGTAGATGATAATTTCTATATGAAACGAGATTATAAATTGAATATCTAAATAATTAGACAGAAAATAAAATAGGAAATAAAATAAAAACAGACAAATGATCGACGAAACGTCGCATTGGCGTCTCCTATTCGTTTGTCGCTGTGGAGGCGACAATTCGACTTAGGAATCAAATTATAATGTCGCCGCTGCGGCGACATTCGTCCGCAAACGGTTAATATTCAAATTAAATGGGTATTAATTACGAATTTATAACGAAAAGTTTCCAAATTTTGATTGTTATTGTTTCACAATTAAATCAGAAAATTATCCGATTCGTCTCGGTCTATCCTACACCCGTGGATTAGTTTTCCAGGAAACTGCTTAATTATTTCAATTCATGTTCAAGTTTCGCGTAAGTTACTCGAATGCGCAGCTACCGCAATGGCGGAGGTAAATTACGCCATCGGGCGGTCAGTTTAGCGTGCAGCGAAATTGTAAATGCTAATATCGAATAGCCGTATATCGTCTCGAAGGTTGTTCAACCAGCGATCGCGTGACCGTCACGCTCGTGTGTTACGTCACTTGAAGAGTAATCTTCCCCGAACTAAGATCCCTTTCTCGTAACCAGCGCTGACCGCCTTCGAAGAAGGGTTTGAAGCTTGAGAAACGATTTAATCCCCGTTCATTAAATTGTCTTACAAAGCTTTTTAATCGAAAATCTATTTTAAGAAATAGATCTTTAATCCGCTAAATGCGAACTGGCAACGATCTCGCTACGGTACACGTGCAATTCTCAAACGGGAAAAAACGATCTGTGACCGAGATAATTTCATTACCACGGTGTAGGATACCAACAAACGTACAACTTTGAATTTTATTATTTTTTTTTAGCGTATTTTTACCTCTAAGATCATTTTATTGAAACAAAAAAAAAAAATGGTTTCATTATTAGCGTTTTATTTATTTCTTTTTATTTTTCGTGTTATTGAACTTCTGTAAATTATATCTAAAAATAGTGTAATCAAATTTTGGAAGCATTTTTTTGTTTATTTATTGTATTTACCGAAATATTTTCATTGATAGATTGAAGAAAGAAGTCGTATGTCTTAAACATACGTCCCAACGCTAAAGGGATAGATGTTAGAATGAAAAGTGTTCGAAAACAGAATGATAGAGGTGTGAAAGAAGTGTTTGGGGACAGTGAGATACAGGTGCGAAAGAAGAAGAGTGTTTTTCATCGTGTGACCGAAGATTTTCGGAGAATGCCTGAACAGAGTGAGATTAAAAAAAATGAGAAGAGAGAGAGAGTGTTAGAATATACGGTTGGAGAAAATGGGCGGACGAGTTAGTCCGGGAGAAAGTCTAGAGAGTGGAAGAACGAAGCGCGAAGAAAAAGCGAAACGTGTAGAATACGAGAGTCGAGTTGATGCAAGATCGATATTAGTATTAAAGACTTTGATATATTCTCTAATTAAATAAATTTTATTTGCGCCAATATTTTTACAATACTTAACTATAATTTTCGGCGCCATTTTAACTAGTCATAATAAAAATTACATGGACATACAAGAATTTTACTTATTAATTAATCCAGCACCATCATCGTTACACCATTCTAACCTACCCATCTCTAAAACCCTCAACAACAACTCCAAACTGCACAGTTCGGCGAAGAGACACGATATCGGTGATTTCTGCGGCAGATTAGCTGCCAATATGGCGCGGTTTCCTGCCCGAAGAGGGTCACGTGCTCGGATAAAACCGATTCCAGGCCGAACAAGCCGCGAGACATGGCTGGGAATGGCGTTTATCGTCGCGGATGATTATCGATGCCGTCTGCGAATTTGCTCGAGCCGGTTCGGAAAGAAAGCGTCAAAGGATTTTCAGCCGGTGTTCATTAAAGGACGCAGCTTCTATTTTTCTTTTTTTTCTTTCTTTCTTTTTCGCAGTCGTGCCGTCGCTGTTTGTACGCAAGTCGGGGAAAAATAATTTATTTGCCGGGCGCCCTTCGCGAGCGTAGTCGAACGATTTCGCCTCGACGAGACGAGCGTTTCTTTCGATTTTCCTCCTTTGCCTGCGGAACGAACGTATTAATCTGACTCATCGTTCCTTTTTTCTTTGTGTTTCAGGTGCGTAAACTTATCTTCCCTTGGATATACGTCTGATGAATCGAGGTAACGAACGACAGGGGTGGATTCGGAAGCTCTGCTCGAGGGTGGGACGAAATACGTAAAAGTATATTTTTCCACCTTTCTTTTACACCATTTTCAATTCGTTTCTAATTTATTTATTTTTGCTCAACGGTAGGCTGAATAATCGAATTGATATTAATTAATCACCCTTAGACCATCTGCTACAAATAAAGACTCTGGACTTGGACCACGCGCCTTGCCTCAGTCTCAAATATGGCGACGAACGGTGCGTACACTAGCGCTCAAAAATATTCGGACACTTGCTTACTTTTAACGGAATATAATTTATGACTTTTTTATCTAATTGTTATCGTTGCAGGTATGCGCAGCAGAATATTATGATAGGATAAAATTTAATATTGTGAATAAATTACTGAACTAATTACTAACTAATGTGTAATAAAAATGAAATTAAAGTCTATAGAGTGTCAAACCTTCTGGAACTGTTTTGTTATTTGAAAAGTTCTTTGTATTTGGATTATTTAATACTACCATGGTTAATTCATGCAGGGACCTTTTACGAATCGTGTATTTAATTTTAAAAAGCTAGTAAATATTACTGTCAGTTATTAAATTGTCATTAATTGGGATGCTTTAGTAACATTGACGTACCATTGCTAGAAACTGATCGAGTTGACTTTATCAGTGTCCGGAAAATTACGAGCGGCAGTGTACGTATCTACCACTGGTTTAAAAAATTTTTAATAGTACATTAACGCGTTAAACGCCACATCGATTTTGGTCGACTTTTCGTTAGGCTGTGTGCTGCGAAACTAATTCAGAAACATTTGGTCGCAAAATAGTTAATAATTTAAGAAGAACATTGTAAAGTTCTACAAAGGAAAGTAGTAACTTTTAACACTAGAACTATTAAACCAGTCAAAATGACTGGTTCATAATTTCTTACAGAAATTTTATAAATTTACAATAATGTAGCTTTGGGTGTTTTCCGTGATTTTTCGTAAGAAATATGTACAAAGAATTGTTACCCTTATTATAGATGTTTTTTCAAATACCTTTCATTTTGATTTCTTTGGTACAAATAAGTCTACTTTAATCGTCGGTAGTTCTAGTGTTAATGTGATTTAATAGAACCCATCAATGAATTATAAGGTATTATTTTTTGAAATTGATCCTATCAGTTCTCAGAAACCAACGACGCCTAAACCAAAATTTCAGCGTCGGTCCGCAGAGACCGGTGTGGCGCTTAACCTGTTAATAAACATTAAACTAGAGTATAAATTCAACTATTATTTCTATTACTTTATTGCTACCACTGCGATGGAATAATTTGAACGCCAAGACGGGAGAATAAAAACAATGCCTCATAATCAAAAAGCAATTGAAATCCTCAATTTCGACAGACGTTTCCCCCGTTCGCGACATTTTTTTCAACGAACGGTTGTCCGCGGCGAGCGAGGATTTACCTTTGACCGTGACATGAAAGGAATTAGAGCTAATAAATTTCGGTCGTCGAGGTCGCGTCGTTCCCTATTCGATTCCCGTAGATGTATCCAGGAGACGACGATAATATACGATCCGGCGAAGCGCGAATCGAGCTCGCTGGAAACGCGCGAAAGAGATTCTCCGCGAGATCCGCCGGTTCCCTGTCGTAGCCGCCCTTTGATCTGGTCTACCCTTCGAATTTCATTCCCTTCACCGCCAGCCTGGCCCACCCTATTTTCTCTCGTTTAATTCCTCTTTTTCCTAGCGGTGACACGGTCTGGGCCTGGTAATAAGCGCGATGCCCGCTCGCTTTGTCGTTTAAACAGGGGGAATTCTCCATTTTCTTCTTCCTGTTCCTCGAATATCGAGCGATATCGCGTATGAAATTCTGTGGACGAGTATCGATAGAGGAGGAATTGATTTTAAGTCGAGATAGATATCGCTGCGAGGGTCCGTCGTGCAAAAATGAAAATTTTTAGAGTTAAGGGGGCATATACACTGCCATTCATAAATAATCGGATATTTGGCGAATTTAGAGCGGAGAGAAATTTATGTTACGGTTATAAAATGAATCTGTTGCTCTCTGATTGTTTACGTTATAGAAAACTCTAATTTATATTGTCTTTTTGAGATTTTACCGAGAGTCTACTTTGGATAGAGTTTTGAGTTTTGAGTTTTAGAATTGAAAGTAGAGTTTTCAGAACTTAGAAGCGTCCAGTGACTCATGGATGGGAATGTAAGAGTCTCGATATGGTGGAAACAAGACGATCTATTTAAAAATTTATCGTGGAAAAGTTAATCCATGAATCGATTCGATTTTTTTTTTATCATAAAGGGGATATGTTGTAAATTATTGAAAAAAATTGTCGAAGAGATGTGTAAGTAAATATAGCTGACAAATTAATTTTTAAACGCAGCCGTACCGTCTGCATAATTCAGGTTTCATCGGTGATCCGATCAGGAAACTGAAGCTTTATTTTCGATTACATTGCTCATTTTTTGATTCTGTAATTTTATTTATTTCACGAAATAATCTTCTCAAATAAGCTTCAATTTTATTTTCGACTACATTCATGATTTTTTAATTCCGTAATTTTATTCAGTTTACCAAATAATTTTCTAAAATATGCTTCCAGTTTTATTTTCGATTGCATTGCTGATTTTTTTATTCCGTAATTTTATTCATTTCACCAAATAATTTTCTATGATCTGAAACACACAAAATAAATAAATAAAAACGTAATATAAGAAGAAAAGCTTCTCAAAAATCAGTTACTATTTTATTCATTGAACAAACACAAACATCTTTTCCTCAAAAATATAGAAAAGAAGATTACGGAACCAATGTCCCGGATACAATAATGTGAATTACACTGAATACCAACTAAACGAGGATTATAGCTTAGAAGAAGTAAGATCCAAGGCCCCGGAACACCTGCGAAATCTCATAAATCCACACGTGTACGATACAATCGTCGACGATTGGTAGCACGGAAAGGTTTCACCTCCATTCGGGTCACCTTGTTTAATCCGCGATCGACTGAATCATGTTGGGGCTCGTATTTACGAAGGGAAGGTATCTTCCATGACAAATCGAATAATTGCAGCGCAGCGTGCAGGTCCTCGGGGATCAAGGCGAAACTATCAAGTTACAGGGAACCCACCCTTGTCGTGGAAAAAAAATAAGCAACTCGATCCGGTCAGAGATTTTGAGATAGCCGATTTAATACCTAACGGGCTGCCAACCGTCGAGGTACGCTGAGACTTGCATAGAAGAGCAACGATGCTTTTGTATAATAAATGAGAAGGAAAATAATAGACGGGTTCCCAAGATGGAGATAACGCGGCCATTTTAAACAGACAGGGTCGGGGGAACTTTTGATCATTCGGTTTCTGTTAAGTTCGTGCGTACGAAATGTTTCTTAGAAGATTGAGTTTGACAAATTGTTTCGAGGCGGAGAAACTGTAGGGGCAACGTTCGATGAGTTTTTTAATTCTAGCCCCATTCTTAGCCACTCGAGTAGTGACTCCCAGTCGCCATTTTGATTGACGCAACAATTTAAATGGCGACAGAGGATGCCAGTCGCGTAACGTGTCGATTTTTGATGAAATTTATGTATGAGATAGGTGTAAAGGATGTTTAAAAAGGAAAATGGCCATCAAGGTTGGGGATGAAAAATATATTTTTGTTAGTATTTAGGAATCTGTTCACTTGAGAAAAAAAATAGTTTGAACACAAATTGTGCAATTTTTAATGACAGATTTAAGTGTGTAATAGTATCAAAAAGTAGTGTAATAGTTGACGTTATTATCAAAGTAAGAAATAAAAAATATATTTTCCTTAATTCTCTTGAGAAAAAAAATAGTTTGAATAACAAATGTGCAATTTTTAATGAAAGATTTAACTGTGTAATAGTAACCAAAAATAGTGTAACAGTTGAAATTATTATCAAAGTAAGGAATGAAAAATATATTTTCTTTAATTCACTGCAGAAAAGAAATTATTTGAATCAAAATTGTGTAATTTTTAATA
>SMSQ01003880.1:2640-18777 GCA_019453375.1 Ctenoplectra terminalis | reverse complement strand
AAGGTATCTTCCATGACAAATCGAATAATTGCAGCGCAACGTGCAGGTCCTCGGGGATCAAGGCGAAACTATCAAGTTACAGGGAACCCACCCTTGTCGTGGAAAAAAAATAAGCAACTCGATCCGGTCAGAGATTTTGAGATAGCCGATTTAATACCTAACGGGCTGCCAACCGTCGAGGTACGCTGAGACTTGCATAGAAAAGCAACGATGCTTTTGTATAATAAATGAGAAGGAAAATAATAGACGGGTACCCAAGATGGAGATAACGCGGCCATTTTAAACAGACAGGGTCGGGGGAACTTTTGATCATTCGGTTTCTGTTAAGTTCATGCGTACGAAATGTTTCTTAGAAGATTGAGTTTGACAAATTGTTTCGAGGCGGAGAAACTGTAGGGGCAACGTTCGATGAGTTTTTTAATTCTAGCCCCATTCTTAGCCACTCGAGTGGTGACTCCCAGTCGCCATTTTGATTGACGCAACAATTTAAATGGCGACAGAGGATGCCAGTCGCGTAACGTGTCGATTTTTGATGAAATTTATGTATGAGATAGGTGTAAAGGATGTTTAAAAAGGAAAATGGCCATCAAGGTTGGGGATGAAAAATATATTTTTGTTAGTATTTAGGAATCTGTTCACTTGAGAAAAAAAATAGTTTGAACACAAATTGTGCAATTTTTAATGACAGATTTAAGTGTGTAATAGTATCAAAAAGTAGTGTAATAGTTGACGTTATTATCAAAGTAAGAAATAAAAAATATATTTTCCTTAATTCTCTTGAGAAAAAAAATAGTTTGAATAACAAATGTGCAATTTTTAATGAAAGATTTAACTGTGTAATAGTAACCAAAAATAGTGTAACAGTTGAAATTATTATCAAAGTAAGGAATGAAAAATATATTTTCTTTAATTCACTGCAGAAAAGAAATTATTTGAATCAAAATTGTGTAATTTTTAATAACAACTGAAATTGTGTAATATTGTGAAAAAACCATATAATAGCTATCATTATTAGTATTTTGAGTATCGTAATCACTTTCTCTAGAAATCAAATTCTTCTTCTCCTTCATTTAATTCAGAATCTTTGCAATAGCCTTCTTTCTTTCGTATGGTCTAAAGAAGGGTCCTTAAAATATGAAATANTTTTTTTTTTTTTTTAAGTGTGCTTAATCCTCTATGTCGCCATGTGACTTAAGAGTTATATACTGATGTATTTATATTTAAAAAAATTAATTTTACTTAGGTATCACTGTACNCATGTTACATGTCATATTCTTTTAGTTAACGTATAATTGGTGATTTGTTATTCTGATTGATGGTAAAATGAAAGTAGCAGATTAGTTACTTAATAATTGAATTAAAATTAAATAATATTAAATTAATGTTTAAAATTTATTTCTAATTAATAACGATACAAAAGGGAGTTACAGATATTTTTTCAGTCAATGTATAATTGGTAATCTATTATTCTGATTAATAGTAAAATGAAGGTAAATTACATTCACATATAATAATTGAATAAAAATGAAACGGTATTCCTAAATTACTTAAATTTGGTATTCGTCGATTCGAACATTTTTTTTATTATTCTGAAACAAACCAACTTAACCAAATACATAAAATGTCGCAAGAATTTATCATTTTTTGCTTGTTTGAAAATTAACACTTCAAGCTTTTAGTATAGTAACCATAAAATTTAAAGAACTTTAGTATTGCGTTAGGTTGAAACGCCACGAAACTACAACTCAAACATTGCCACCATCCATATTCCAAAAGACAGTTACACAAATGCAAATAAACCGAACCACGATCCACTTCAACCCCCTGTTCCCATCCCCGGAACAAAATTATCACTCAATCAAACTCAACGACTCGCGACAAACAGAAGACCGATTGCCCAACAAAACGTCACCAGGCACGCTCTCCATAAAGCCACGAGGACATATTGTAACAAGTACAGTGTACATCGCCGACACGACCGTTCGAAATAACAGCCGGTCAAAAAATAATGCCCTAGGCCGCTCCTGGTGGTGCCAGAGGGACGAAAAGAGGGTCGAGGGGACGAGACGGCGCGACGATGCGGC
This sequence comes from Ctenoplectra terminalis, assembly GCA_019453375.1. Taxonomy (NCBI): domain Eukaryota; kingdom Metazoa; phylum Arthropoda; class Insecta; order Hymenoptera; family Apidae; genus Ctenoplectra; species Ctenoplectra terminalis. Next base: position 16,693 of record SMSQ01003880.1, on the reverse strand, counting down.
AGAAGAGCAACCCCCGTTGACAGGACCCTTCGCGACGCAGCGTCGTGGGCAAACAGAACGCGGGTAGAGCTGAATGCAGCGTGCACGCTCGCCCGCTATCCTTTTGAGGGGTTCGTCGTGTCCGTTTCTCGGAATTTCCATAATCTCCGTGGCCAAGCATGGTCCAGACAGATTTATCCGCGTCCTCCTCCGGACAATGTCCTCGAGGCTGGTCCCTTTTTTTTCACCAAGCTTTTCAACCTCTTCAAGACGCAGGAAGGAGAGGACGAAGGATGACTGTCAATCAGGATGCGGTTTCTAGAGGGGGTGAACGGACTGTGGTGTTCCGGAGACGGAGTTTTGGCGCAGACCGAGGCGAATTTCTGGAAAAGGAATTTTTGTATAGGGTAATTTGTGGAAACGAGGTTTTGGTATAGGGTAGTTTGTGGAAACGGAGCTTTGGTATAGGGTGATTTGTGGAAACGAGGTTTTGGTGTGGGGTACGTTGTGGAAACGGTGTTTTGGGGTAGGGTAATTTTTGGAAACGGAGTTTTGGTATGGGGTAATTTTTAAAAAGGAGTTTTGGGGTAGGGTAATTTTTGGAAACTGAATTTTGGTATAGGATAATTTCTGGAAGCAAAATTTTGGTATAGGGCAAGTTCTAAAAAGGAGTTTTTGGTTTAATGTAATTTCTGGAAACAGAATTTTGGCATTGGGTAATTTTTAAAAAGGAGTTTTTGGCTTAAGGCAATTTCTGGAAACAGAATTTTGGTATAGGGTAATTTCTGGAAACAAAATTTTGGTATAGGGTAATTTCTAAAAAGGAGTTTTTGTTTTAAGGTAATTTCTGGAAACAGAATTTTGGTATTGGGTAATTTTTAAAAAGGAGTTTTTGGCTTAAGATAATTTCTGGAAACAGAATTTTGGTATAGGGTAATTTCTGGAAACAAAATTTTGGTATAGGGTAATTTCTAAAAAGGAGTTTTTGTTTTAAGGTAATTTCTGGAAACAGAATTTTGGTATTGGGTAATTTTTAAAAAGGAGTTTTTGGCTTAAGATAATTTCTGGAAACAGAATTTTGGTATAGGGTAATTTCTGGAAACAAAATTTTGGTATAGGGTAAGTTCTAAAAAGGAGTTTTTGGTTTAAGGTAATTTCTGGAAACAGAATTTTGGCATTGGGTAATTTTTAAAAAGGAGTTTTTGGCTTAAGATAATTTCTGGAAACAGAATTTTGGTATAGGGTAAGTTCTAAAAAGGAGTTTTTGGTTTAAGGTAATTTCTGGAAACAGAATTTTGGTATAGGGTAATTTCTAGAAACGATATTTTGGTATAGGGTAGACCGAGACGAATTTCTAAAGACAGAGTCTTGGTATAGGGTAGACCGAGGCGAATTTCTGAAGCCGGAGTTTTGGTATACGGTAGATCAAGGCGAATTTCTGGAAACGGAATTTTGGTATAGGGTAGATCGAGGTGAATTTCTGGAAACGGAGTTTTGGAGTAGGGTAAATGGAGGTGAATGTCTGGAAACAGAGTTTTGATATAGCGGTAGATAGAAGCGAATTTCTGGAAACGGAGGTTAAGTTAGCATAATTCTCCAAATCTTCAGATTATGTATAACAACAACAAATTTCAACGCAATTTCTAACTTCAACTTTCTAAAATAGAGATCTCTACACAGACGAGTACTAAAAATTACATTTATATAAATTAAAATATACCGAAACAAAACATTCCTCGTAATGAAAAACAAACCATCTAGTGAAACTTATGTATTCCGCAATAACTTTCAGTTATTATTACCCGAGCTTCAAATTTTCATGCATTAAAAATTATGAAATACCAACTCGATCAATTTCACCAAATTTTCATGCCTTAAAAATTAAGAAATACCAACTCTATCAATTTCACCAAATTTTCATGGCTTAAAAATTAAGAAATACCAACTCGATCAATTTCACCACTGATATTCTTGCATAGGAGCAGCAGTTTGAACGATCGAGAACAGAAAAACGAACGAAAGCAGAAAATGGTAAGGGGGTTGAAGCACGAAAAAAAAAAGCCAGCCGCCGACGAGATTCGCGACCGATCCTCGGACGGGATAGAATGAAATAATTCTCGCTGTCAGTCGAGTTCGAACACCCGCCTCCTCCAACCCCGTTCTCTTCTCGTTCTATCACGTTCAACCAGCGTTTCGCATTTTCGCATCGGAGACCAGAGAGGGATAGAGGGGGGCCTTCGCGACTCGTTCGCCGGATAATTCCGCGGAAATTAAATGCCAGGAAAGAGATGGAAATTACGTCTAGATCGTTGTTGTTGGTCGGTGCGCCAGTTTTCGCGGCAATTTTTTCGTTGCATCGACCTCACCCGGATCGGACTGGTTGGTATAAATAGAAAATCTCATGCGAGCCGCGATTAACCTTCTGGTTGAAGATCCACGCTTATAGCAAGTGATTGCTTCATTTTTTAGCATTAGTATACTCGATTCGTAATGAAAAAATTAAAAATACTAAATTTTGAAAAGCAAAATTCATACTTGTAGCAAATAATTACTTAATTTTTTAGGATGCGTGCTCGGTTCATGACGAAAAAATTAAAAATATAAATTTTAGAAACTAAAACGCACACTTGTGGTAAATTGTAATTAATTTTTTAAGGTATACACTCGCTTCGTAACGAAACAATTAAAAATACTAAATTTTAGAAACTAAAATGCATACCTGTAGTAAATTATTAGTTAATTTTGGGCGATATATACTGGCTTCGTAACAAAAAAAATAGAAACCATAGTTCATACTTGTAGTAAATAATTACTTAATTTTTTAAGGTACATACTCACTTCATAGCGAAAAAATAAAAAATATAAATTTCAGAAACTAAAATGCACACTTGTGGTAAATTGTAATTAATTTTTTAGGGTATACACTCGCTTCGTAACGAAACAATTAAAATACTAAATTTTAGAAACTAAAATGCATACCTGTAATAAATAATTACATAACTTTTCAGGGTGCAATACTCTTAAATTTTAGAAACCAAAATATTTAATTTCTTGTGACGTGTACTGGCTTCGCGACGAAACAGTTAAAAATACCAATTTGAAAACAAAAAAAACAAACTGAATGAAACTTTCACTAAAATAGTTCACCGGATCACAGAAACGCGAGATAAAGATAACAGTGACGCAAGAAACCCACTATTTAAACCTTCAGATTCCGAATAAATAAAAAAGAAAACTGACAAGTTACACCCACTATTTTCTCATCATCTCTCAGCAAAACGTGTCTCCTCTCACTCAGAAACCGTCGCTCCCGACACCGAACAAACTACTTAAAACAACCTCTATCTCCCCATTTAAACCACCAAAAATTCTCTCAAAAGCCATCTCATCGACCAGTTGTTATTCCACGTCCGTCGACGACAATTGTTTATCCGACAAACAGATCCTCCAGCCGATGTCAAAAGAGCATCGTGCACTCTTCGTTCACGCAAACCTATTCGTTGACGCCTCTGTATAGCTCTGCTGCCAATAAACAAGAACCTGGGTTCCCAACCTGTGGGTCGAGACCCCCCAAAGTGGTCGCAAAGTGTTTTGTACGGGGTTACCATAATTATCTTCAAAATATTTTAACCCTTTGCGGTCGGCAGATTTCGCTTTTGGGAGTATCAGCGGATCGGAGAAAATCTGGCGTTTCGCAGACCCAACCACTAACCAAACTAACTAAATTATACTATTTTCTTAAGATATTACCGAACGTTTATTTCAACAAACTCTTTATTCAGAACCTACAAGTGTCCGGTGACTTATGGACGGGAGTGTACAGTCTACACCTTATTACATTTATTATTTTTTATTATATTTTACTAGTAAATTATTATGCCAATCCCTTGCACTCCACTGGCGACACGTAATTTTCTTCAGAGGTTAAATTTTAAATTCATTTATTTATTTTTTATCTTAAAACAAGTTAAAAGCGCTCCCAATTCTTCAATCTTCATACATATTAGGAATAGTTATTCACGTCTTTGACACTCTGTCAAACGCAAAGTATTGAAACATTACACGTATTTTGTATTCCCTAATTTTCAACATTGCAAATTTAAATTACAGTTAAAACTAAAATTGAACTTTGTCATAAATATTGTGTGTTTTTATTATATTTTATCCAGAATCGGCGCCACGAGTGTGACTCGTGGTTATAAGGCAAAGGGTTAATTGTTTCCCATGCCAAATGTTTAATTGTTTTTCTTTTTCAAATTTCCACATTTATTACTGTTACCACATTTATTAATGTTATTTACACGTTGTAAAAAAAATTGGCTACTCGAAGAAGGTTGGGAAACACTGAGCCAGAAAGAGAGAAATAAAGGGGTGAGCAACCGTTGGAGGTCGCCTAACACGTGGCCATGACAGTCTCGTCCCTTCGATCCCTCGAGTCAGCCATCCTAGCCATTCCCAGCGTCCCAATTCACCGGGAATGATGATATCGAGCGACAATAATTGGAAAACTTATTAAACCCTTTCCCCTGAGTCCAGCGTATTATTCTTTGCCCGGATGAACGGCGGGAGTAATCATTTTCGCTGAATACTGTGCCGTTCCTCCATGGTTTATTGTAAGTTCGATTAATAAGAAAGAAGCGCGAAAGAGTTGTTTGCTCGCCTTTGTGCCTGTGTTTCCGGTTCATGGGTATGGGGCGGATTTTATTGGAACGCAGGAAGATGGTACGAGAAAATGTTCTTGGAACGACGATATTAATTTTCATTTGTTTAATTAAGGGGTTGTTGTTGAACAGTGTTTTGCGTTGAGCTGGAGATTGTGGAGGAATCGTTGTTTGGGGGTGAAGTGAGGTGTGAAGGATTTGTATTACGAATGAAATGTTAACTGTGTTCTGAAAAAAATATTCAGTCTTTTTTTTTTTCTTTGTTGTAAGCTGATGAAGTAATAAAGTATTATTATAGTTATATATAGTATATTTATATAATATAATATTATATATAAAAGTTACAAAAATTTGAAGAAATAAATAGAGAAATTGTTCTATTTAAATAACTAAAATAACTAAAATAATTTAGAATTATTTTTGACTGTTTAAGAATCTCTATAATCCCAACTGTGTGAATTTTTTTATAAGTGTATCAGTACACCTGCGAAACACAATTATAAGAGACATTACTTAAATGTAACGTGTCCATTTTTATGAAATTTACATATGAGTTAGTGTTTAAAAAAATATTTGACACGTATTTGTTTTTTATCAGCAATTATCAAAGACCCTCAAAATTAGGGAGTAAAAATATATCTTCCTCAATAATTCGGATATTATTGACTTCAGAAAAAAATTGTCTAAATAAAAATTGTACAATTCTTAACGACACATTAACTGTGCAATGCATGTCGAGGAAAATATATTTTTCATCCCCAACTTTGAAAGCTATTTTCACCTTTTAAATATGAATTTTAAATATGGTGTCAAATTATCACTCTCTCATATGTAAATTTGATTAAAATCGGCGCGTTACGCTTAAGTAATGTCCCTTGTTAATGGAGTAATGATTGATCACTAACTCGGTAAATGTGTAAAAAAAAAGATACGACCCAGCGTCGTGACGGTTGAGCACCGTTCATATTTTCATCCCACCTCAAAAACACTACACAACTATTCCCAGAATTTATACTGACCACCGCACGCATCGGCTATTCCGATAACAAAAATATGCGGCTTATGACCCAGTTCCGGTGCGCCGTGAAAACCGAAAATTCTCCGTGACACAATAAATCACGCGAATCACGGATGGATATTGGCTCTGGACGTGGAAACGCCGCCATTCGTCGATACGTTCGACTCGCACGAACGTATACCGCTTCTTATATTTATCCTATTCCCATCGGTGCCGTGAAATCACGTTCCTCTGCCGCAACTTTTATTCGTCTTCGAGTTGTTCTTTCGCGCTTGAAACCGTGCTGTCCGCGATAAATCTCGTCGAGCGGATATTCACTCGAGTTTTGGTCGACTTCTGATCTAACTCGATTGTTTTCCTTTGAGTGACGTGCGTGTACACTACAGCGTCGTATGATTTCAACACTGGAACTGCAAAAGTGGTCAAAACGACCAATTTCTAATTTCTTATTGAAATTTTATTTATTTACAGCGATACATTTTTAGGTACTTCTCGTGATTTTCTATTAAAAATGTAGATAAAGATTTAAAGAGTGACAGAAACAAAGTGAGGACAAGTGAATGATAAGTAAAAGTAATGTAAATATAGTTTAACCCTTTGCACTCGGCTGGCGCCGCTATGGCGACATGCATAATTTTCTTCAGAGATTACGTCTTTAATTAGATTCTATATTTTCATCAATTCAAACGCTTCTTTTATCTTAAAATAAAAGTAAATGAACCAAATGAATAAGGAATCGTAAATATGTATAATTCTCTTTTTTTCTTTCCAAAAGAACACTAAGTTTTCGCAATAGTCCTTTGAAACTTAAAAAAGTCTTCGAGTGCAAAGGGTTAAGTTAGGTTAAGAAGAAAATGAAAGAAAGTAAAAAATAATAAATATTAAATAGTAAATATTATATATATATAAATAAAGATTTATCTTCCTCGTATTATGTATTTTTTCGTATACATTTTATGCAATGATCGGTACTTCTAGTGCTAATGAAATTTGCCTTAATTTAAATTTGTTAAAAAATTACTATTAAAAGAAAAGTGAACGCAAAAATTTACATCTTGGTGAAAAAGAAGATACATTAAACAAAATAGAAAATGTCAGATAATATACCTTTTAAAAATAGGAATGCAAAAATTAATTAAGAAGGTTTTGAACTTAAAAATTGACCGATAAAAAATATAAAATGTAACTTTTCCTGTAATCTTCGTTAAATTAATATCGTGAACTATCGTACGTTATTATTTTAAAAATAAAAATATTCGTCTACACGTTTCATAGAAGCAGGAATCGCTTCATATGGAATTTATTATCTGTTAGTACTTCCTGGTTCAAAGGAACTTCAATTTCGAAGGATATACTAGATCAGAAATTTATGTTTCTTCTCAACAGACTGACACAGTGGTTCTTCACCTTTTTTATACTTCACCTTCATACTTAAAATAATTTGGTACTCTCCATTAATATAAAAACAAATACATCCTCAAGTCCAATCTGAATTAAACAATCACTGTTCAAACGGAAATATTAAATATGGAAATTATGTTAGAAAACTCAATGATGAAGCACAAAACTGTTGTTCTTTATTCCCAGCTAAATAATAAAAATATTTTTTATTGTACTATTTTTTAAACCAGCTTCCACGTTGAGAATCACTGCTCCAATAGAAAAGTTCGACGCATCGTACAGTGTATCATAACTTCTAACGCTTATTGCGCTGAATTAACAAGGTTCTCGTTTTCCACTTCCAAAGAAACAAGAAACAGACTCGTTTAACATTCAACAATCGATGCCGATGTCTTTAGCGTGGGCGATGTAGTTTTAGAAAGTTATTTTGTAGTTTAGACGTTACCTGGTCGTCGCTCTTTAGTAGATAGGGTTGTAGCTCTTGTTTCGTTCGAAAAAGAAAGAAAGTGGTGCGCAAGAAAATTGATGACGCGAGAAACTTTATTCTCGCGTTATCTTTTGTAGTTTTTACTTTGTGGTTATAACGATATATCAGAAAAGTATTATTTCTTTTCAAACCGATCGGTGCACCATTTTTGCATTTATTATCGATTGCTTGGAAAAAACTGTACGAGAAGCATATTAAAGCAAGATTTGTTTTCTTGAAGCGCTTCTGGTTAAGGGAGTTGTCTAAATAGCGAAACAAGTGGAAGTCGTTTGGAAACATATAATAGAACTGTGGCGGCTAAAGTCATTTAAAGTCATTTAAGAACATTTGTAGGTGATTCGAAACTCACTTAAGGTCATTTCAAAGGCAGAACAATTATTCCAAGGTATCTGTAAATCGTTTGAAGATCATTTTAGGTTATTCGGAGATCATTAAGATCTCGTTCAAAATCACTTAATATAATTTCGAATTCGCTTGAAATTATTTCAATGTCTATTCGCTACTTTGATACCTAGCCCAATGCAAATAATTGATAATTCTCCATCTTATAAATTAAAATTGCGATTGAAGTTAAACTTAAACTTTATTACAAACACGTTCCATTTTTATTTCATAACATCAAATTACACGGTAAGGCAAGAGGTTAAAATTATCTCATTATCAGCTAACCATAATTTAATAAATATTAATAATGATATAATTAACACAATAAATTTAATAATGTATAAAAACTACTATCGTCAGTTCCATCGCGCTTGATACAATCTTTTGTATCAAAATCTTCAACTATTTATTTATTTTTTCCTCTTTTATCTATTACACGCTATTTCCGCTTTCCAACGTAACCAATCACCGACCACCATTAAAAATTTCCCATACAACCAGAGCTTTCCTATTTCCTATATCCCCAGACAATTTATTCTTTATTTCCAGTACCGCCTCATTTTTCCTAACCTATCAAGCCACGGCCTGATAGACTCGTCCTTTCTCGAGGACGTTCCTATTCGTCTCAACGTACGTATGAACACAACACGCGAACACACACTCGGACGTCGGTCTCTCTATATCAGCGTAAAAGGACACAGTGGATTCAGTAAAGTGTCGTATGCTGCTTGACTTCATAAATAAAGATTCCCCGGTGCCGGGCCGTATCAGAGGGGGCTTTTTAAAATCTGCTCCACGCAGAGAGAATGTGTAATACAAGCGAGAGACGCGAGCCACTCTGCCGCTGCAGAGACGCGATCTCCAACTGCTGATTCCTTTTGCCTCCTCTTACTACGGGAAATATCCTGACCGACGTTGTTACACGTCAGTAACGCAAACAAGATGACTCCCACGATGACGCGTCACTCACCATGCAGAACCATGGATTGTAGGTAGAGCTACCTTCCGTCCGGGTTTCCACGGATTTGTCCTAGTTTTTAAAGTGTCCAGGGACCTCCAAGGGAATTTTTTATAGGGAGCCTGTTTTTTTATAGGGTTTTAGGATGCTTGGTATAAACAAGACGACTGGTTAAAATATTTTTATTCGCTTTAATTTGGTTACGAGTTAACCTGTAGGGTCTTGAGAGGCCACTTTCGAAAATTCAATCTGTAGGTTAACTCTTTGAAGCTTGGTGGGATTAAAAGTGTCCCACCTTTTTAATATCTAAATATGCATAGTGGGACATAAATAGTCCCTAACTGTATTAAATACGTGAGTTAATGTAAGCCACTGTGCTATGGATAATTTTTAATTTTCAAGATGGTATAGAAAATATCGCTGTATACATATTTAGTTATTAATAAGGTGGGACGCTTAAAATCCTACCATGCTTCAAAGAGTTAAATCGTTTCCACAAATTTTCTTTACCCTTTCGTGGACAGGATAGCTAAGCAACAAAACACTTTCAGCTTAATTAGTGCTCGAATCGAAGAAGTCTCCGAGACCACAAGAGTGTTATTATATTGCTGAAGTTGGTGATCGTGATTAATGGTTAACTTAACCCTCTAGGCGCCGTATTTATATTTAAAAACATTGATTTCATTTAGTTATCACTGTACTGTTAAATTTTGTTACTGTACCACTGTAGCGATACCACAATCCGTCTACAGCAATCATTACTTTAAAAATTTTGCAATCAAAGTAAGATACTGTGATCAATCGTAGTTCTTTTCTCTGATAAACAAACAAAATTCGGACTATAAAGGGTTAAGGTTAACCGTCTATGGGACCGTGTGACTTAAGAGTCACACACTCATGTATTTATATTTTAAAAAATTTATTTCATTCAGTTATCACTGTACTATTCAATTTTGTTACTGTACCACTGTAGCGATACCACAATCCGTCTACAGCAATCGTTACTTTAAAAGTTTTGCAATCAAAGTAAGATACTGTGATCAATCGTAGTTCATTTCTCTGATAAACAAAGAAAATTTGGACTATAAAGGGTTAAGATTAATTTGTGAAACGTTTTAACGGTTAACAATGTAGTAAATGATGAGTTCTATAATTTTCTTTGTTAGATTAACGTTCCAGTTTTTTCATAAATAAGGATTTTAATAATGTTAAATGTTTTTGTAATATCCTTTTTTCCAAGTAAAATAAATAAATCATTGTTAGCAGGGTGCAATAATTTAAGATCCATGTACCGCTTAATACGTTTATTTGATGCACTTAATTTATACTATTTATTACGACTTTAAGAAATAAATGAGAAAAGCGACTCCGCATCGATCGATAAAAAAGAAAAAGACACAGAAAATGGATAAATCAGGGACCCCGTGATCAATTGTATAGTGTATCGCGTTACCTCGCAATTATACGGTAAAGAGTTAACGTTAGTATATATCAGACACTCAGAGTGTAATGTATCTTTTACAAGAGGGTTCTTGCTATCCTTCAGACTGCATTTTTATACAAAATTCGTCGTGAATACATTGAATAAAGATATTCCAGTTTTTAGTTTCAAAACAATGTCTTTAAATCTCCGTTAAACACAGTAATCCCTTATAAATTCTGAAGAGTTTCTTTCTCGCTTTTACATCGGAAATGTCAGCTGCAACAGCGTAGGAACATCGAAAAAATACGAAGAACGAAGCGATATAATTCTCGGAACGTCCTGCTGCGAACGGTACAAGTATCTCTCGATCACGTTGGTTCACGCTGTTCCTCCACGACCGTTCCTCGATTTTCTTTAAAAAATACGCCACCAACGTGGCAATATTTTCGACCAGTTCTCCTGTTTGAAGAATACATTAAGCCTTAAGTGTTCGTGGATTGAGAAGAACATGGAAATTAAAAATCAAAAAACAGTGGGTTACAAATCAGAATGGTTAAGTGTCACGTGTTCAGCTTTTTCAGTCCCGTGGGACAGAAATATGAATAAATTGGCCGTAAGTATCGTATTTGGATTATTTGTGCGTCTCGGTGATATTTATAACGATACAATTGTGAATATTATTGTCGAGAACAATGAAAAGAGTATATTGAAAAAGTATGATTGTAATTGACACAAATATGTAAATTCTGTTTCGTTGTAGCTATTTCGAGGTTGAGTTGATACCTTATTTCAGTATCAAGAATGTTGCATAGATTTATTACTCGTATCAAAGTATGTATAAAGTAAATTAACCATTGAGGATCATTTTTGCAACCGAAGTGAACTAATCCAAAATATTTATTCCATTTAAATTATGCGGTTTGAACAATAAATTGACTCTCGTTTATCATTTTCAATATTCAGACCACTTCAAATTATTTTTTTCTCTATATTTTGATTCGAAATAACAATTTAATTAAATATACTATACTTTTTAAGTTCTCGTGGTCACCTTCAATTTTTTAAGCAAAACTCAATAATTTTTTTGCTTATCTTTGCATAAAATACTTGTTCCATCGTTACGATAAAAAATATAAAATATAAGCAGATAATTTCGTTACGATAAAAAATATAAAATATAAGCAGATAATTTCGTTACAATAAAAAATATAAAATATAAGCAGATAATTCCGTTTTTTTTTTTTAAGTATAAAAAATATAAAATATAAGCAGATAATTTCATTTTTTTTTTTAACAGCGTAAAAAATGTAAAATAAAATAGCCAAACAGCGTGGCGTAATTTTTTCAGCGGCTTTGAGCGATAAATTGACTCGCACGAACTCTAGAATGGCTCCAAAGAGTTTAACTGAAACGAAACTCTGTATAGCGGAAACGTTTTCGCGGACCCTTTTTATAAACAGCCCGAGGCGTAGCCTCCAGGGTATCATGCACGCCGTAGAATCGACGTAAAACTATGCCGTCGCTTGCCACGCTAACAAGACGCTAGTTACGGTGTCATTACCTTTATGGAGGTTGCTCGTTGTTACTACGTAATAGCACGAGTATGGTGAAAGCATCAAGTGACCATCTGAATGTCTCACTTCGTTAGGCTCGACGCTCAAAGCCGCTTCTCTACGACCGCGAATGACCGTGCGAATAACTTCCTCTTTCAGTGTCTCGCTACTTTTCCGGAGTAACACAGTCTTAACTTTTGAAAGCAATCGAAATAAATCTGAGAAAATATGGGAGGTGAAATGACCAAGGTATTAAATTGTATATTAATCCATATTGTGGCTTATTTTTATAACTTTTATTTTAATTGTTTGTGCGTTGCATTATTTGCAAACATGTATCTACCTATTTTGATATTTACATTTTTATTTTTATTTATTCGGCGTACTGCGTTATTTATAAATACATATTTATTTTGATGACACTATTATTTTTATTTTTTGTGTATTGCATTATTTATAAGTACATATTTATTTTGATGATACTGTTATTTTTATTTTTTGCCTATTGCATTATTTACGAACATATACCTACCTATTTTGATATTTACATTTTTATTTTTATTTATTTGGTGTACTGCATTATTTATAAATATGTATCTATTTCAATGACACTTTTATTTTTATTTATTTGGTGTACCGCGTTATTTATGAATATCTACCTATTTCAATGACACTTTTATATTTATTTTTTGAGTACTGCATTATTTATGAATATCTACCTATTTCAATGACACTTTTATTTCAACTGTTTGAGCATTACATTATTAACAAATATTACAAAAAATAAAAATGAAAGTGTCGTCAAAATAAGACACTGGACATGGCTGTTGAAGACTTTACATGTGCGGTTGAAAATAAATTAATATTAAAATCCTTCAACATATTTGCTCGACGATCCAGACTCTCGACTCTCAAATTAAAATTTCTTCGTAGAACACCTTTCTCGGCCTCATCAACAAAAAAAAAGAACCTCTCGAAATCGGAACAATTCTCGAGCAGCCCATTCAGTCAAACAAGCGTCCTTGACGAACAACAGAATTTCCCAGTTGACGATTCAACCACGCTTCAGCGGGACCCGAGATTGGCGCAGGAATAAATAAAAGTCGTTCCGGAAGTTCTTCAGCGAGCACTTACGAGTAATCTCGCGGGCGGCGCTTGCGTCGAGGCAATCTACGTCAAATCGCACAGAATTCTCTTCGTAGCTACTGGTTTAATTTTTTTTTCACACTCACAGTATTTACTAATAGCCTCAAGAAACTAGACCGTGTCCAATTTTAAGGGGAAAGGGAAGTTCGTTCAAAAAATGTGGAACTTCTCAGAAACATAATTCGAACGGCTCTAGTAACAAAACTATTTTTTCCTCCAACTACGAAACACTTCTAAGAGTGAAAACGTAACGAACAAAATTATAAGGTTTAACCCTTTGCACTCCGTGCGATTCTTTATCGGTGAAAAAAAGAAGTTTCATTTTGAACGGAAAAAATGATTATTGCTCGTGAAAGTACTTGTTTTTATTCATTTTACAAACATCCTGTTTCCTCTGGTAAACGAAACATAAATTTTTAATTTTCTAAATCATCATGCTGCGATATCTTTGGAAATTGAGCGTAATCGTGTTGAAAACAGAATGTCTCCGTAGCGGAGCCAAAGGAGCGCAAATATGAATATTTACAAAAAGAAAGGAATTAAAAAGGTATGATTTTTTTTGCGCAAAAAAATTATCAGACTTCGTATCAATGTGAAAATTTGTATTTTACTGGCAAATTTAATTATATGGTAAATTAACACGTTAAGCGCCACGTTCCTGCGGACCGACGCTGAAATTTTCATTTAGGCGTAAATCTCAAAAAATAATACCTTATAATTCATCAACGAGTTTTACTAAATCAAATTAAACAAAGATACGACTCTCCTTTCCAGTCCTCTACTAATTTTCTTCTTAAATTCTCAATTATTTTGCAAATGTTTTTCAATTATTATCACAGCACACGGTCTAAATAAAAGTCGACCAAAATCGGCGTAGCGTTTAACGTGTTAAATTAGGTAAAAAGTATTCTTTGTGCCGTCACAACTGAAGAAAAAATATTTAGGTTAGACATCCAGTGTGACCGCCATATTGAAAGAACAAAAACTGAAAGACTTTCTAACCAACTCGATAATATATATAAAACAATATCTATCGGCGTCGT
>SMSQ01003869.1:12580-28554 GCA_019453375.1 Ctenoplectra terminalis | reverse complement strand
TGTTTCTAAAAAATTCTTCAACTAATTATTTTCTGTATTTCTGATTCCAGGGACTACTACTACGACAGGTGAGTCGGATTTCTATGCACGATTTTCCTGAATGTTTGAAAAAATACGGCGGTGCTCGGATTTCTGGTATGTAAACAAATTGTTTTTATTCACAAAGACCTGTTAGGAACAGCTTTGGCGTGTCAATAATTGTCATTAGCGATCCCAATTGTTAACTTAAAATTACTCAATTTAAAAACACATGACATAATTTTTAACTCTAATAAAACAGTACCTTTTCTTTATTTATACGTCCCATAAACAAAATTATTAGCGACGTTAAACAATCCGTATTATTTCGTTACACTCCGTCTATTAATTTTGTTTCCTTTATGAACCCGAATAAATTATATATTTGGTTACAATTTTCTTTAAATGAAAATTCCAGATTGTATTTGTTAAGGAGAACGCTTTATTTTGGATAAATTAAAGTAACTCTGTACAACATATAAATCAAACTTTTCTACCTTCGTCAAATCTTATTTTAATATGGAGATATTAAATTTAAAAAAGAACCAAGCCTTTTTTCTCAAAAAAATATCCAGACCGGTAATTTTTTTGACCGAAAGATTTCACGGAAAATCAAAAATTTCTGTCCACAAAATTGACTACGTTTACACAGTAAGATAACAGCAATACAGTTCTCTTTATTAATACTCTGCTCCATATTAACTGTTGAACTAACTAGGTTCGAATGAGTTGCATTCGGTTTCTGAGAACATATTTAATTAACAAACCAACAACGAGCTGCTGAGTTTCAGAATTTCGTACAATAGAATTTGTTTTGTGAGATAGAACTTGTGACACGAGTGTGTGCAACCACTCAATTAATAATTATTAATCAAGGAACGGCTGGAAAGGAATTTTTTTTTTCAATTCACCATATTCGTGTTTTAAAATACCTTATTAAAACGCTTATTTTACGCTGAAATAATACGCGAAAGAAGAAACGGGTAAAATTGATGTTAAAATAATTCTTTAATCCGCCAACTGTTGTAGCCAACGATGGAAAGTTGAACTAAGCTGACTTTCTTCTATATAGAACATTTTCGAAACTCCTCTCGGCCGCGTGTAGCACTCGTTGGCTGCGTGTCGGTGAAATTTTGAAAAGCAGGCACATAATTTGCCGTCGATGCTGGAATTATAACTACCAGACCGTAAATCACAATTATTATCTCGGCCCGTTTCCCGAACGTTTTACTTCTGCCTCGCGTACGCGATACGCAAGAGAAATATCAGCAACAATATTGAACTTTATTAATTTATTTTTGCGTATCGTTTCGCGTTGATGCATGAACGCATTTATTACCTTCTGGCATCGATTAAAATCGTTCGAATTCAAATTTTGCCGCGACACTTTGTGCAAATTTCCNTCCTGATAAAGTCGTTTGACCGTTGAATTTTTAATATTTATCATATCGGAACGAACGTCACCGTTCCTTCGCGACGAGTCACGAATCTGTTTTCTTGAATGGAGGCAAACGAAGCGTGCAGGGTTAATTAGTCGGCAAGCAAACGCCGGCGACAGGATACATTAACACTTAATTACTCCTCGAGTGCACGCAATCGTTCCTTTTTTTTTCTTTTTTTTTTTTTCTTTTTTCTTTTTTTTTTCTTTTTTTTTTTTTCTTTTTTCTTTTTTTTTTCTTTTTTTTTTTTTCTTTTTTCTTTTTTTTTTCTTTTTTTTTTTTTCTTTTTTCTTTTTTTTTTCTTTTTTTTTTTTTCTTTTTTCTTTTTTTTTTCTTTTTTTTTTTTCTTGTTTCCTTCGTCGCGCGGGAAAAAATGAGTTTTAAATTCGTACGTCGAACAGGTAAGCTGTATTTTTCCGACGGAAAAGTTATTTATCGGCCGCGACTCGCGTAACAAATTATCGATTCCGCGATTAATATTCTATGAGCGTTAATTGGCGCGCCGATTTGTTCGATCCCCGGCGAAGAATACAAATTGAAAAACGTTAAACCGTGAAATGAGAAGTAACGGGTGAATTTTATTCATAAACGCGAATTAAAATATTGAACGTTGTCCATTTAATTTGCCAGCTGATAAAGTTTTACCGAGCGTCCAACGTTTTTTTTTTTTCTTTTTTTTTTGAACAGCATAACCGTAAAGCTGGAAAGAAAGCATCGCGTTCGAATGAAGATTTAACTTCGAGCAAGGTCTTGTGTATCGTCGTCAAAGGAACTTCTCAGGCTGTCCATTTAAAAAGGGCCCGGTGAAATTCTTAAAAGCGCTAAGAAGCACTACTTTCTAATACGGAAATACTGCGACTTACCAAAGATGTATGTGCCTCTGTAAGTAAAAGGTATCTCCTCGATCCGCTCAACGCCGAGTAACACAGTTTTTTAAACCGACGCGAAGGTAACTCGGTTAAATAAAATATCTGAAAATCAAGACACGCGGACGGTAATACAAGAAACTCGATATAACGCGTGTGTATGGTTGGTNTTTTTCTCCGATAAGCAGACAAAATTCAATTAATACACTAATCACACTATCAAAGCAGTGGATAGTATTTATACAAAAAATCTAGAAAGTGTTAAAGTGTCCACGTGTTTCGGTGCCCAATTGTATNAAGTTTTACCGAGCGTCCAACGTTTTTTTTTTTTCTTTTTTTTTTGAACAGCATAACCGTAAAGCTGGAAAGAAAGCATCGCGTTCGAATGAAGATTTAACTTCGAGCAAGGTCTTGTGTATCGTCGTCAAAGGAACTTCTCAGGCTGTCCATTTAAAAAGGGCCCGGTGAAATTCTTAAAAGCGCTAAGAAGCACTACTTTCTAATACGGAAATACTGCGACTTACCAAAGATGTATGTGCCTCTGTAAGTAAAAGGTATCTCCTCGATCCGCTCAACGCCGAGTAACACAGTTTTTTAAACCGACGCGAAGGTAACTCGGTTAAATAAAATATCTGAAAATCAAGACACGCGGACGGTAATACAAGAAACTCGATATAACGCGTGTGTATGGTTGGTCGTAGAAATATACCAGCTACTTTAGACTTTGGCACAATTTTAGTAAATAAAAAAATCTTTTTTAGTAAAACGGAATAAAATAGGAAAAGAAATTACAGTTTACTATTTTCTATTTATTTCATTAATTTGCTATTTTAAAATAAAAGAAAGATTTAAATTAACGCAATGCAAGGGAAACAATTTTTTTCTTTCATATTTTCTATAGAAAATTACGGAAAATACTTGGAAATGCGTTATTGTGAATTTATAAAAATTCCATTGATTATGAAATGATAATTTTTACCACTTCGGTAAAATTAGTCTTACAATCACGAGTCGCACTCGTATCCAGATTACGTTTTTAATTCCTAATAAAATACAATCGTAATTCTAGCTGTAATTTCAATTCGCAAGATTGAAAATTAGCAAATATTTTAATGCTTCGCAATTAACCCTCTATGGGACCGTGCGACTTAAAAGTTACAAACCGATGTATCTATATTTTAAAAAATTAATTTTCTTTAATTATCGCTGCGCTATTAAATTTGATTGCTGTATTACTGTAGCGACACCACATCTACAGTAATTATTAATTAAAACATTTTCAAATCAAAGTGAAAAACTGTAATCAATCGCAATTTTTTCTCCGATAAGCAGACAAAATTCGGGCTACAGAGGGTTAAAAAATTTATTTTTTTCAATTATCACTGTGCTATTAAATTTGATTGCTCTATTACTGCAGCGATACCACGATCCTTCCGTAGCAATTATTAGTTTAAAAATTTTCGAATCAAAGTGAAAAACTGTAGTCAATCGCAATTTTTTCTCCGATAAGCAGACAAAATTCGGGCTATAGAGGGTTAATACACTATCAAAGCAGTGGATAGTATTTATACAAAAAATCTAGAAAGTGTTAAAGTGTCCACGTGTTTCGGTGACCAATTGTACCCTGATAAAGTCGTTTGACCGTTGAATTTTTAATATTTATCATATCGGAACGAACGTCACCGTTCCTTCGCGACGAGTCACGAATCTGTTTTCTTGAATGGAGGCAAACGAAGCGTGCAGGGTTAATTAGTCGGCAAGCAAACGCCGGCGACAGGATACATTAACACTTAATTACTCCTCGAGTGCACGCAATCGTTCCTTTTTTTTTCTTTTTTTTTTTTTTTTTTTTCTTTCTTTTTTCTCTCTTCACCCTCGAGGTATTTCTCCAATTAATCGCTCGGTCGGTCGCTCAAGAAGCGAACAAGGACCGGGCTGATTGAATGGAGAGAACTTAAAGAGGCAATGCACGTGCAATTATCAAAGCACGGTACACGCCAACTTTATTATGCTCACGTGACCGTAGATAATAATTATTAAAGCCCGACCACGGTGCTTGCTGCTGGTTGGTCCCCCCTCGTATATATTTCAGCTACAACACGCAGCAAGTCGGCTGAATCGGCATTTTTGTCCCGTTTGTTCGCACCCTCGAGCGAACTGAATTTCCGTATAATTTATAGACATCGTAGTCGTCGAAAATTTTCGAAAAATTTATACAATTTTTTTATGACAATGTATCTTTTATTTTTATCACCTTAGTAATTCCTGTGTTCATTCTCTGGTGACGATAGAGGTACAGTCTTGTTTGTAAGTCAGTGGATACTTAGTGCTTTTAGAAGGAAGGATAATTAATTTTATAGCTAGGAAATTATTTGTGTTCCAAAACTTTTATTAAGCGTTAAGGACCTGGATCTTTGGACCATTTTGATTGGGTGAATTAGAAAACAGATTTTTTGAAACAACTTAATTTTATTTTTTAAAGTAAGTTAATTTCATTTTTTTAAATAACTTAATTTTATTTTTTAAAATAAGTTAATTTTATATTTTAAAATAAGTTAACTTTATTTTTTAAAATAAGTTAACTTTATTTTTTACAATAAGTTAATTTTACTTTAAATTAGCGAATTGTTATCGCTTCTGTTATCAAAGTAAAATATTTAGCACATTTCCTGTACATAAATTTCGCTTCCAATACTTTATTCAATTTCACTTCCTTACTTACCTAAGAAGAAATTATTGGAAAAAAATTGAAACAAATTTAACTAAAAATCTAATAATCAAAATAATACCGAACAGAGTTAAAGGATCACGGAAAAATCTCTGACAAACCTAATTTCCCCATCATTAACCCCGAGTCACCCTATAACAACAAATTCAATTAAATTATTATTTTTTATCTCCTCACATTATATGATTCCTTCATTAATAAAAATATACCAATTTCGTTTCATTTAAAACGCAATAAAATTTCTGCGCAATCCTAAATATCCTGCGCCGCAGAGTTAAAACGATGAACGGTGAAATAATTCTTCCTCCCCAAATGACTCGTAATTTCCACCCAATAACGCGGCTCCGATCCATCGCGTTCTTTCACCGCGATCGAACACGCGGCAAAAGGGACAGGGAACGAGAAAAATGGGCGCGGAGTCGAACGAGAAGGTCGCAGAACGCGCGCGCGATGACCGGCGCAACCGGCATCCAGGGTCCTTTTGCTTTAATTGTTACGATTCAGAGACAGTTCGTGACCGGCCTGGAGAAAAAGCCGCGCGGGTTCAAAAGTGGTATACGCCGGTCCGAATAAAAGTCATAAGCTCAGGTGAGGCGGTCGCTGGGCAGCCGCGTGGAACGGAATTATAACGGCGAGCAAGAGAAACATTCACGGTCCAGCCGGCCTTTTCTTTCGGCCAAACACAACGATAAACCACGTGACGCTGCTTTTCGTTGCTTTATTAATTCTTCTAGCGCGACGGTGTACGAGCCACGGAGAGAAGCCCCTCCTCGTTCCTTTTTGGCCAGCGAGACCGCTGTTTTCCGACAGACTTTATATTCCATCCTTGCGCCCTGCTTTAAATATGCAACATGCGACCCATAGAAAACACACACTTGTGTAACGCACACGAGGCTTCCGAACACGCCACAAGCGACACGCGTATATGCCGCGAGGAACATTGTTCGTTGCCTAAAAAGGAATTGATTGCTTTTCATATTTTTCTCTCGTGTTTTTCCTTTTTTTTTTTTTGTTTGCCGTTTTTTTGTTGCTTTTTTCTCTTTCTCTCTCGTTGTTGCCTTTTGTTTCGTCCGCCCGCTCTTCCCTTTTTTTTTTCGATTTCACTTTTGCGCACCCTGTTTTTTCCTGGCTAACCGTGTATCTGCGGCCAATTTCCGGTCAACTTTTTCAGAAGAGTCATACCGTCGGGTGTTTTTTTCTTTTTTTTTTTTGATCGACCGTGACGAATTTCTTGGTCGAGAAAGGGTGAAGAGGTTGGTTAGAAACGAAATGCCTCGCGGGTTGTTGAGGATTCGCGTTCGATTAAGTTTCTTGTTTGAAGTTCGGTGGAACGTGGTTTTGTTCTCGGTTTTGTTCCGGGATCGTGAATTGAGGTTGAAAAACAATGTTCTGTGGAGGTTGCTGTTGTAAGTTCCAGGGAAACGGTATTGTTGTACAATGACATTTCCGATTCGGATTTTTTTTTAATTATTGAGAGTTCACTTTGACGCAGGAGAGGTGAGAATTTAGCTGGGTAGGTTAACCCTTCTGTTGTGTTAATAAAAATTTATACTGGCTGTATAATTATTATTAGATTGCGGATTTTTATTCAGAAATATATTTACGTGAATATAATTAAAAATAAATAGAAGCTAAATATTACAACGAGTACCGTGTTTTGTGTTTGTTTATCTTTATTTATTATTTCGTGTCTTCGAATTTTCCATAAATACATGAAAATTCTCTGTCTAATTACGACTGTTTCTCACTAATGTAATAAAAGATGGTCCATGGGTTCCAAATATATCATATTCGAAATAGAAAAATTAGAAAAATTAGATAAATTAGAAAAGCGAATTAAAATTCTGTAGAATCACCGCGACTCTTCTAAATCGAAACAAAAATAAAAAAAAAAAGAAGCAGGTCACATTAATTTCTCAATAATTAAAATTGGCTCGTAGAAACGTATCCTCATAACTCCAACTTTAAACTCTCAATTAAAAAAAAAAAAAAAAAAACGGAGTAACAATAAGTATACAGAATTAAAATACTTCGCCCGTCAATAAAGCTACAGATACGGTGCCTTTTATAAAAAATATTTCGACGCAAACGAACAGCCGAGCGACTGATATTTTTCGAATGCATTTGAACTTTTCTCTGTATAGAATCCACTGGTTTTCAAGCTTTGTAGGAAAACTCGGTGTTTCGACTTGGTATAATTAAGCGTTGGCGAGTGCGTCGCTCACAAAGCGGTCCTTTCGTATGTATTAGGGCGTACAAAAATGGTCATTTCAGTTTAAAACTACTATCGTGGGTCGGGGCGTCGGCAAAAGACCTGTCTGAAAGCAGCGTTAAAAACGCCATTAAAAACAGTGTATGAATTTCTGCCCGGTTTAATGATTATAGATTGAGGGGAACCGTGATCCGGGCATAAAGTTCAAAGCCGTGTGTATATATCAATTTTGTGCACATTTTATTTTCGTCGATCGCTATAAAATGAGAGTGAACTGAATTACCTTGGGCGTGTTGAGAAAAATAAAACGTGAAAAAGTCGAGTCAATATTCGAGGCCGCAAGTTTCATTTATTAAGCCATCGGTGTGTAATCGAGCCGCTGAGGCGGACTTTTTCTTTTTTAGGGATAGAGTCGGTTCGTTGAAAATGCATACTCGTGAAACGTACGTTCGATTCACAACCGTTTCGGATCCGTTCGATCATCGTGTGTTATATAGGGAGCTTATGAAAGTGCTGTTTATTATTATTATTGGTTATTGTTATTTATTGTGGTGTTTTTTTTTTTAATGAAATGGTACTTTTTGTGGGGATTAAAAGAGCCTGAAAAATGAATAAATGTTAAGTATTGGAGCCATAATAGGGCTACAGTGGATTATTTTTATAATCGTAATTTTATTCTTATTTGTGTTGATTTTGTAATTATTTTTATTATTATTGTTTAATATGATAATTTTGTTATATAATGAATATTATGTTTATATTAATTGCAATATTAATTGAAATATCTTTGAAATGAAAGTTTTATTTTAAGAGGCGGTCAAATGGTTGACCTATACTACTTAGACGAACTTCTAATCGCTTAACAAGCGATGCACGTATTTTCTAGTGTACTTCTACAAATTTTTCCAACTTCATCCGCAGTATTGTAATATGTTTATAAAGGATTTAATAGAATGTCGTATATTTTTTATTAAAATCGAAGGAGAATTGAAAACTGAATAAATATTAAATCATAAGAGGTCTGAAATGTCTTATTTCTATAATCCTAATTTTATTTTAATTTATTCTAATTTTATAATTATTTTTATAGTTATCAGTCAATATAATAATATTGTTATACAACAAACATGATTGTATTTATATAAACCGCAATATTAATTCAGATATCTTTGAAATAAAAGTTTTATTTCAAAAGGCGTCCAAATGGTTGACTTATACTACTGATACGAGCCTCTAATCGCTTAAAAAAGCAACACACACGTTTTTCTGTGCACTTTCGCGAATTTTTTTGCAGTTTTATCTGNTTAGAATGAGCTTAAAAAATGATTACTTCCTAAATTTGTTTTTACAACGAGCTTCGAATATTATTACTTCCTAAATTTTTTTTTAGAACAAGCTTTGAATATTATTATTTACAAAATTTTGTTTACAATGATCCTACAATATTATTACATTCTAAATTCTTTTTTAAATTAAGCTTAGAATATTATCACTTCCTAAATTTTTTTAGAACAATCTTAGAATCTTATTACTTCCTAAATTCTTCTTTAAAATAACCTTAGAATTTCTGATTAAATATCATTTTTATCCTCTCAATGTCAAACAAAACAGAGAGTTAAGTAAAATAAAAAAAAAAATAAATAATTGCCAGATATTTAACACCTTCTTCGACGTGTCACGATCGATACACACAAGCGGTATCGTTCTCCCATCGATTAAATCTGACGTTTCTGGCAGGTGACACTTAATTTGACACAGGTCAGATAGACATCTGAAATCCGTGCACTTAATGTATGTCGATGGGGATCAAGCTTATAGGCCGGGGTGCTGTTAGGGGTCACGATGCATCGTGTCCAGTTAAGCCTCCTAGTCACAAAGCGATGTCTTGAGGGACGAATGTCCCTAATTAACCTGACACCCTTCGGCGTATGTGTGCACGTCCCAATGCACTCAGTCGTTACACTGTTATACCTATAGCCAATTCAATTTGTAATTAATCTTCTGGCTTCGAGATAGAGAAAATTCACAGGAGAGCCATTTACTTAATTGAACGCCGTTAATACGCGATAGAGATCTTAGATGCATACTTGTCCCCGTCACGTCGTTTCATGTTTCATAGTCTAACTTAGCTCCTCGTTACACGCCTATCCTTTTGAGAAGGTTTCGTTCGAGCGATTCGGTCAGCCAATGTCCAATCGAAATTGTTTATTGGGTCAGAGAAAGATTGTATTGGTTTGTCGTGGGATGAATATTGTCAGAAAATATTAAATTCAAGGTTTTATGGTAATACGGAATTTTTAAAATTAATTATGTGTTTCAAAAATTATTTTTCGCTTCACAGTATTGAATTTCATATTTTTGTATGGAATTGAAGGTTTTATGACAATGGAGAATTTTGAAAATTAATTATTTTTCGCTTCACAGCTTTGAATTCCATATTTTGATACGGAATTGAAGGTTTCATGGTGATAGAGAATTTTGAAAATTAATGACGTGCTTAAAAAATTCTTTGCTAATTTACAGCTTTGAATTCCATATTTTGATATGGGATTGAAGGTTTTATGGTGATGGAGAATTTTGAAAATTAATTGTGTTTTAAAAATTATTTGTCATCAAAGACCATATAATTTCCAATTTACCTTTTCTTTTCTTATATCTTATNGTTTACAATGATCCTACAATATTATTACATTCTAAATTCTTTTTTAAATTAAGCTTAGAATATTATCACTCCCTAAATTTTTTTAGAACAATCTTAGAATCTTATTACTTCCTAAATTCTTCTTTAANAAAAAATTCTTTGCTAATTTACAGCTTTGAATTCCATATTTTGATATGGGATTGAAGGTTTTATGGTGATGGAGAATTTTGAAAATTAATTGTGTTTCAAAAATTATTTGTCGCTTCACAGTATTGAATTTCATATTTTTGTATGGGATTGAAGGTTTTATGGTGATGGAGAATTTTGAAAATTAATTGTGTTTTAAAAATTATTTGTCATCAAAGACCATATAATTTCCAATTTACCTTTTCTTTTCTTATATCTTATAAAAAGATACAAGCAATATATATCACTATTAAATAAAAAAAAAAAAAATTAAGAAAGAATAATCCTCCCACAGAATTTAATACAAGCTTAATATTTCTAACGTAACAAAATTCTGTGAAATTTTCAAATGTCACGATTAAATCGTTTCAGTTTAACAAATTTATTTCAGCAGCACTAAGGACGATTATATTTATTCGTTAATTATTCAAGATAAAGTTTCTGTTATATGAAATAATTATAATTACTGCGAGAACGTTGGATGTTAAGTTCAGTTGGAAAAAAGTTGAAACGTACTTGCTGAAATTAAGTTTGCGTACGCCTAATAAGGTTCCTTAAAATTCTAGTAGAATTCAGGTTTTTACGTTCTGGTGAAATTAGTTTTCTTCCTCGTTCCCGAGTACGTACACGTAAATGAATATGCATAGGTGTGAAAGTGGCATTTAAAGAAATTTTCCCCAAAAAATTATATTTTATACTATACGCGATCAATTTTTATATTCTCGATGCACACAAACTTTCTATCGAGTCGAATCAATTTTATCGCTTCACATTTTGTTTTAAATCCGTTACGACGATGATTGTGGTTTATATAATTAAATTACCGGCGATATCACGTACCGTGAAAAGCGAAATTGGGGACAATAAGCCTGTGATATAAATCTCCGTTGCACGAGTACGAAATGGAGGTTAATCGTAGCTGTGAAACGATACCCTGAGGGATGAATATTCCTGATTAACTCGATATCCTTTCTTGCGTATACACCAGGGTATTACACCAACATTACGTCCAATTTGTAGTAAAATTGCAGGTCATACATGAAACGGTGCTAATAAAATTTCCTGCGAGATTTAATTAACGCGTTTAACATTATCGATGATCCTTACGGTTTTCTGCTGAATTATCATCTCTTCTTAACATATTTTTAACCAAGTCTATTTTTATTTCATTCTCGACCAATTAATTTTATTTTTCTACGTTAATATCTCGTCTTACAGGTTTTTAACCGAGCAAATTTTTATTTTCCCTTTTAACCAATTAATTTCTTCTAAATTAGTATCTCATTTTACGTATTCTTAATTGAGACAATTTTTATTCTATTTTGAATCAATTAATTTCTTCTAAAATAATATCTCATCTTGCATATTTTTATTCCATATGTACGAGTAGAGCACAAGCGATAAAAATTTGAATAAGTAAGAAGTCGAGTCGTATTGAAGGGTCTCAATTTTACTAATTTTTATTGGTATTTAGACGTTAAGAGGAATTCAATCATAAAATGTAATTTTGAAAATTAATTATGCGTTTCAAAAATTCTTTGTTTCGTTATAGCTTTGAATTTCGCATTTTTATGGAATTGAAGGTTTTATGGTAATACAGAATTATGGAAATAAATTATGTGTTTTCAAAATTTCTTTGTCGCATTATAGCTTTGAATTTCACATTTTTATGGAATTGAAGGTTTTATGGTAATACAGAATAATGGAAATTAATTATATGTTTCCAAATTTCTTTGTCACCTTACAGCTTTGAATTTCGCATTTTAGTATGGAATTGAAGCTTTTACGGTAATAGCTAATTATGGAAAATAATTATATGTTTCAAAATTTCTTCGTCAGGTTACACTTTCTAACCCAACACTTTGACAAGGAATTTTCAAAAATTCCTAAAACAAGGCGTTAAAGAAATAAAAAGAAATCTAAATATTAATTCAGAAAAAAATCATCGACATCGACAATATTAATCGCGATCGATAATCTTAAACCCTCAGTTCTCATTCTTGCCCAAAAAACCGCGAAAAATCTGCAGGAAGCAGTACACCAGCATCAAAATCCAAAGAAATCCCTTCGCACGCCGTCCATCATCAAAAAAAAAAATGACCAATTGGACGAATCCTTATTTTGTCGAACGAAAACAGATCTTCCCGTGCCCATTCATCGGATGGACGAACGAAATTTAGTTAGCATCCAATTACGAAATCGGTCAAAAAATAACGCCACTGGGAAACGTGAAATTCACGGGCCGCACAGTGAGGACAGCATTAATTCGCGAAAACTTAGTTAAGCTTTTCCGTCCTCTTTCTCCCTGATGCGATACGTAATTAGAAAGGACGAACTCTCTCTCCTGGTCCACGCCTCTTTCGCCCCCGTCCACAACACCGAGGGGATTGTCTTGCAGTAATTTACATTGGTTTAACAGCCAGTTTCAAACTACTTGGCGTTACGTTGCACGCCTATCGTCTAATTTGTAGCGACCAGCGTACATACACGCAAGCCACCGAGTAAAAAGGTTCGTCGTTCTTCAACGACAGCTCGGTTTCTTTGTCACGGCGAGCCTTTGGATGCAGATTTTCAACCCTTTGGCAGGGAACACATTCAGGTCGTTAATTATCGCAGGTCTCTGCAATTTGCTTATTTTAAATTCCAACTATTTTACCTTATTCTGTTACAGTTCCTCTCAAAACATTCCGCGCGGTTAACCCTGCTACGGTCCTTAAATTCTTTTCGACTTAAACGGGACTTAATTCTGATAAAAATGTGCGTTTAACGTAAAATTGAAAGAAAAAGAAGATTCTTTATATTTTTGTCGAAATTAAGAAATTTTTTTGAGGAGAGGAAAACTGGGTCGAAAGTGGCTGGAAGGTCGTGGCATGGTTATGATTGACCTGTTTCACTTGAAGTAAAAGTAGGATGAATTAGGGAGCGATGGATCGTGCTTTGGGAAAGTAGAATGTTTTATGTAATTAACGGACTGTTGAGTTTATGCAAATTTGTATATTTTAAATATTAGGTTATCTCATAAGTAACGTTGTTCATTGACGCTAATTTTCACTGTAAGATATTAATATTTGTATTCGTTTTTTATCATGACTGTATTGACCATTGTTTTCTATGATTTTTTTCTTATCTTTCAAGTAGTTTCTGAAATTCCTTCAAAAAATTTGGGATTGTTTTATCTAAAAATTTTCTTCAATGCTTATTTTAAATGCCCACTGTAGAATTTTTGTTGTCGATTAAAAAATGTTATAATAATTAGAATAAATAGTAATTGGTTGTGACGAACGTGGTACGAGTTTCCAATTTTAATTTTTCGTTTTTTAAATGCTTTATCAGACACAGCAAAAACTTAGAGAAAATTAAAAATATCCAACATTTTTTTGAAAAATAAAGATTCAGTAGTAATAGTCGATATATCGATGATTAAAAATAAATATTTCGCAATAAAAATTAGTGTCGAAGAACGACATTACTTATAGAATAACCTAATACAAGCTAGATGCAAAATTGTTTTATAAATTAAATATTGTAACGAGTACTATAATTCACATTTATTCCAACTTTTCCACAAACGCACAAAAATTCTTAATTTTAATTATAATTTAATTCATTTTTAAATTCTACCGATTTATTTTTAACGAATCAACGCATATTTTTTTATACTTGAGAATCTCTCGCCTAAATTGAATAATGTGTAAAAAAAGATATTTAAAAAATGCTATTAGACTTACAATTTTTACACAACGACTTGTCGAAGCAAAAAAGTCATCCGGATACTCAATACGGCTCCACTTCCGTATTTTCACCGTTCACAGACCGGTTCCAATGACTCGTTTCTCAGTGTTAATTTATACGATCGTTCCTTCATTGATCATTTTCGCAAGCTCATGCATTTTAACGGATTTGATATTTAGTTCAAGTTGGAGTTGGTAGAATTTTGGCAAAAGGCGAGATTTAGATGCTCTAAGGTGGAGAGGTGTTGTTATTAGATCGCGTATAAATAGAAACAGATCGATAAACTACAGCTGCTGGTAAACGAGGTTAAGATGATGTAATATTAAGCAACTATTTGAAAATATCTAGTATCGGAACGGTTCTCTTTAACGAACGTATCCGCGAATAGAATGAAAAATGTCATCAACTGACCTTTGGATAGTAACCCATTGCAGTTTCAGGAATAATAGAGTGCATATTTTTAGACACCGGTGAAATATGACATCGGACGAGCTCGTCAACAGCGTTATCATTTATTCAATGCATGTTTAACGCTTTCTGTGCTTAAACGCTAGAACTGACGTCAAAACGACTGCTTCGTAATTTCTCGTTGAAATTTTATAAATTTACTGTTGGCGAATTCTTGGAGACTTTCTATAATTTTTTGTGGAAAATATGCAAAAAATATGTAAAGACTGTTACTCTTTTTTCAAATACTTATTTCGATTTCTTTGGTACAGATAAATCTACTTTAATCGTCGGTAGTTATAGTGTCAGTCATTTCTAATTATCTTTTCATTCTTTCGTGGAATTTAATAAGTTGGAAAAGCTAAGAGAAATATTTTTTTATTTTTTTTATTTTCATATATTTCATCATTTAATTGCGGGTAGATTTTCTTTTTTTTTTGGAAGGCAGAAGATTAACTAAAGACAAAACAGTAGAATAGAAATATATATTTTTTTTTGTTATAGAAATTTTTACTATTTAAAATACAATCTTAAATTAAAATAAAAGTTAAATAAAAGAGATTCCTGCAATGCTAAAAATTTGGATTTTGTATTTAACTTTATACTTGGATAATATTATTCCAGTGATAAAGACGAATAAATAATTATTCTAAATAAGAAACAATAATGGAATTTCAAATTTGCTCCATTAAATCGCCAAGAAGAAATCTTTTCGAATCGAACTGAGGAATCCACACAGGTGACTCTGAAAATATATATTAGAAGAAAGTAAGAAAAAAGAAGAGACAAGAATTCCCAGGGTGGAATACAATAATATGGTGAAATGGCGAAAGGAATTTGCGATTTGCGCGATACTCGCAACTTATCCTTTGATCTAAAGGAGCGTCAAGGGATGAAAATCCTTTCGCAGGCGACACGTAATTTGATTTTCGCCGGCATGGAACAAAGAAAAACTCCCATCGTGAAGAAATAAATTTCGATCCCTACCGGGGGCTTCGTATTCGAGCGCAGTATTCATTTTAATATTATCTTTCGCTAATATTTTCAAAGCTGGCACAGATTTGTCGCGGATCCCGTGCAATCTTATTCGAGTTGTTTTAAAAATGTTTTAAAAAATTCTCCGAGACTGTTTCCCGATGCGTGGTGAGAAAATGCATGGATTCGCTCGCGGAAGTCCCCTTAAGTAATCAAATAAGAAATCTCGATTCTGAAAACGAGATATAAGAAGGAGGGAAAGAGTAGCTGCGAGATTTCACGATAATTCCTTCCATCGTTCCACGGTGAAACTTCCTGAGCACTCTTTAATTGCTCGTAGAAATCCGAGGCAGGCCCAAAACTATCATCCGCCTGTGAAAAGTTTCCTCGTGAAAGGAAATGAGATGGGAAAAGGAGGCATACATAATGCTCACGGCGGTTTCCTACGATTCTTTCCTCGGCACGTGAAATCTTAACAAATTCCCCCAAAATTCTGTTCCATTCTTTGCCGTTAATTAACGCAGGTTTACGCAAGTGTATACTTTACACTCGAACCAGGGAAATTGTCAGGATAACTCGTGTTTTCTGATAGGAGTTTTTTAATTTCCTTCTCACTTTGATAATTTTATTTTATTTCTTGATATTGTTGTAGAATTAATTATTATAATTCTTATTGGAAGTAATTTTGTTTTAATGGATTCTTATTGCATTGTATTTTTTTTTTTTTTTT
>SMSQ01003869.1:0-12212 GCA_019453375.1 Ctenoplectra terminalis | reverse complement strand
TTTTTTTTTTTTTTTTATATATAGGTATTAGTTTGTTTTCTTTGGTACAGATAGGTATAATTCAATTGTGGTTGTAGTTTAATGTATCCTTCGTGTGATGATAAATATTAATTTTAAAAATTGGTAAAATAACGTACTGCTATGGTAATATTTTTTATAGAATGTTGTATGTTGTAAGTAATGTAAAATAAACAGTGTGATATAATAATTGCTAATAATCCTGTGATAGTTATTATAGGGTGGCTCTAAATAGATTAATTTTAAGAAAGGAAGAATTGACTGATCATTTTTTTTTCATTGCTAAATATAAGTGGAATGATGTATTAACTAGTAAAATAAAATATATCGGTAATTTTAAAATTATGTTAATAAAAAGTAATAACAAAAAATGTAGAAAATTCTAAGAGTATATTTAGATTTCAATTAATTTAGATAAACCTTTACTGTGTTAGAAAAGAAATCTTATATTTTTAATATTTCTTTGATAATAATTTTTGTTCAGCAAAGAAAAATGAAGAAATGACGAAAATTCGCAGAATAAATTTCAATTTCAATTAATTTAGGTAATTCTTTCCTGTATTAGAAAAGATATTTTTTAACGTATATAAAATCTTATATTTTTAATCTTTCTTTGATAATGATTTTTATAGAACAAAGAAAAGTAAAGAACTGACAAAAATTCGCAAGATAAATAAAAATTTTATTTCATTCAGGCAACTATTTTCTATATAGGAAGAGAAATTTTATTTTTCCATAACGTCTACTAAATCTTATATTTTTAATAATAGTTCTCTCTGCTACCAATTCCTGTACAACATAATAAGTACTAACATCGATTTAATAATTACATTAAGACCAGCGTCGCGTAAATGTCAGTCAGAAGAATCAAACCTTTACGACGGCATCGGAAGATAATCTCTTTCACTTACCAAAGGTTTCTCATTCGACATTTAAAACTGACGTATATAGGTTACGAAGGAAATAAGGATCAGTGTTAAAATATCATTACACCGTTACTCTCTAACCCAAGCGGACAGCGATCTCTTTAAATCAATCACACACAGTTATCGGAATTATCCGCAGAAAATTACATTATTATATACAATTCCCTGCCTACAAAATTAGTATTCTCAAAACAACTCCGTCTTCTAACGCATTGAAATACCTTTCTTAACGATAACACATGAATTTGCTTGGAAACAAACTGAACAATAAAATTTCTTTACTACAGACAGCCTCTATTTCTTTGTAATGCAAATTCGCTGCTTCTGAAAGCTTGTTGTATTAAAAAAAACTGGTGCTAAAAGAGCAGCTTTAATGCACGTGACTAATACACTCCTTGCAGCGTACCTTAAACTCTCGTGAAATAAAAATTATGATCATCTTTCGTAGCAGAAGAGAGAACAAAGAGCCATGAATACAAATAGGTGTTTCAGTTATAATGTATATAAAAAAACAAAAAATGAAAGAAAGAAAGAAAGAAAGAAAAAGGAATACAAGATACAACTTGGAAAAAATATACAAGAATTTATTTTTATATTTTTACCAAA
Organism: Ctenoplectra terminalis; assembly: GCA_019453375.1. Lineage (NCBI taxonomy): Eukaryota > Metazoa > Arthropoda > Insecta > Hymenoptera > Apidae > Ctenoplectra > Ctenoplectra terminalis. The sequence continues at coordinate 10,662 of SMSQ01003869.1, read as the reverse complement.
GGCTCGCAGGGGCGGTAAAGGCAAAGNTTAAAAAAAACTGGTGCTAAAAGAGCAGCTTTAATGCACGTGACTAATACACTCCTTGCAGCGTACCTTAAACTCTCGTGAAATAAAAATTATGATCATCTTTCGTAGCAGAAGAGAGAACAAAGAGCCATGAATACAAATAGGTGTTTCAGTTATAATGTATATAAAAAAAAAAAAAAAAATGAAAGAAAGAAAGAAAGAAAAAGGAATACAAGATACAACTTGGAAAAAATATACAAGAATTTATTTTTATATTTTTACCAAAGGCTCACAGGGGCGGTAAAGGCAAAAAGGGGATTTACAAGCGGAAAAAGGAAACGTTAAAATGAACTGGACTGACAGAAGTTACGAATGGCCCTGCTACTGGATAGAATTATGACATCGGTTATGAGAAACGCAATAATTGTGGGAAAACGCCGCTGAAAGCTCCGACAGAAATATTATTTATCGGTACGGGGGTGCGTTCTCGACCGCAGACGGTCCAAGTGGTAATATTTGTGATAGTAAAATATATATAGGCGGTAGGTTTTTGTCGCACATTGTAGCGGTTCCTCCGCTGTCACGATAGAAAAGGAAGAAAAAATGTGTTCTTGGGGTAGCGATAAAATAATTTGGCCGATGCGATCCTGGAAAGAGGAATATAAATGGTAGGACTTTAATATGTTCCGATTCGTTAACCCTTAAACCAGCGAGATGGTGTCTGAGTTTGTCTCGTATGATAAATCAAATAAAATCTTGCTATCCTTCAACGTGTTCGCGGAGTCGATGTTTAATTTTGAAATATCGTTTAATATTTTATTCGAGCTTTGGATTAATAAAAACGTCACCGAAGCTGTCTACAATTTTTCTCTGATTTTAAGTACAGCAGTTTTCAACCCTTATATGGTCGACCCGCGAGTAAATGTTGTAAATTAATTTTAGATCGGATGAAATGAAATTGTGGAAATTTTAGAAATTTTTCGGAAGGTGCTTTTTATTCGTAAAATATTTAATTTGGTTATTCGGTTAATCTTTTATTTAAATTGTGGATTTATGAAAATGTTACCGAAGCTGTCTACAATTTTTCTCTGATTTTAAGTAGAACAATTTTTTAACCATTATATGATCGATTTATAAGCAAATGTTATAAATTAATTTTAGATCCCATGAAATAAAATTGTAGAAATTTTAGAAAATTTTCTGAAGGTGCTTTTGGTGCGTAAACTATTTAATTTAGTTATTCAGTTTATATTTTATTTAAGTTTTGGATTAATGAAAACGTTACCGAAGCTGTCTACAATTTTTCTTCGATTTTAAGTAAAATAATTTTTTAACCATTACATGATCGATTCACGAGCAAATGTTATAAATTAATTCTAGATCGAATGAAATAAAATTGTGGAAATTTTAGAAATTGTAGAAATTTTTCTGAAGGTGCTTTTTATTCGTAAAATATTTAATTCGGTTATTCGATTAATATGCAAGCGAAGATGCACTAAAATCATTTCTTTGCCAAGCCTGAGACTGGGCACGTATGTATTCAGATTGAACAACGTGAACGGAACTTGAATTTGTCGGATAAATACTAACCCAGACCCCTCTAATACCGGATTTCATTAAAATTCATTCAGCCGAGCAAGCTGTCACACGTGCAGGTTAAGCGCTACGAGTGGAACGGCTAATAGGCTTATAATATTATGATAAAGGATAGCTGAAAATTGACATGAAATTGGAAAACTTGTTAAAAATACGAATTACGGCTATTTTATCAAATTTCCTACGCCTCTATAGATACGTTTCATTTTCAAATCAAATTTTATTTTATTCCGAAATAANAATTTTTCTCTGATTTTAAGTAGAACAATTTTTTAACCATTATATGATCGATTTATAAGCAAATGTTATAAATTAATTTTAGATCCCATGAAATAAAATTGTAGAAATTTTAGAAAATTTTCTGAAGGTGCTTTTGGTGCGTAAACTATTTAATTTAGTTATTCAGTTTATATTTTATTTAAGTTTTGGATTAATGAAAACGTTACCGAAGCTGTCTACAATTTTTCTTCGATTTTAAGTAAAATAATTTTTTAACCATTACATGATCGATTCACGAGCAAATGTTATAAATTAATTCTAGATCGAATGAAATAAAATTGTGGAAATTTTAGAAATTGTAGAAATTTTTCTGAAGGTGCTTTTTATTCGTAAAATATTTAATTCGGTTATTCGATTAATATGCAAGCGAAGATGCACTAAAATCATTTCTTTGCCAAGCCTGAGACTGGGCACGTATGTATTCAGATTGAACAACGTGAACGGAACTTGAATTTGTCGGATAAATACTAACCCAGACCCCTCTAATACCGGATTTCATTAAAATTCATTCAGCCGAGCAAGCTGTCACACGTGCAGGTTAAGCGCTACGAGTGGAACGGCTAATAGGCTTATAATATTATGATAAAGGATAGCTGAAAATTGACATGAAATTGGAAAACTTGTTAAAAATACGAATTACGGCTATTTTATCAAATTTCCTACGCCTCTATAGATACGTTTCATTTTCAAATCAAATTTTATTTTATTCCGAAATAAGCTCCGCTATATATTTATAATTCTATTTATCTTTTTGTTTAATTATTAACCCTCGAGTAGTCGCGTTTATAACAACTGTCACACCAAGATGTAATACCACATATTGCAGTCTTCTATCACATTTTTTATTTAAGCATGAAACTTTCTTTTTTTATTATTCAACAGAAATATTATTGTCATACCTAATTGCATTCGAGGATTAAAGAACGATCTTACACAGGAACGTAATATTTCACTCAAATTATAATCGAACATCTTAAATCAATCAATCGCTTAGTTATTTTTTTTATTTTTTTTAGAAATACATACTATTTAAAAAATTTCGCTAAAAAATAACAGTACAATTTTTCCTTCAATTTACATTTAATCTTATATTGTTTAATCACGTGTATATTCCAATCTTAAATCGTGACAAAGGGTTGGCCAATATTTAAAGCGTCCATTAAGCCACCCTTTTTTTAACAAACGTTTTTAATCTTTGCCAGGCTGGTGGCGGAACTTGCATAAATTGCACGAAATAAAGTTCACGGGGGGGTGATTTGCGTTCTATTTCAGAAATTCTGACAATGACTCATTGTTGTCGGCGATATAACTCGAAACGTCGCAGCCAGGTTGCTGCTAATCCTGAGAGTGTGGGGGAAAAAATAAGAGGGATGGAAACCCCTTGCTTACATGGCTTCGTAATGTTTCGTGTGATTCGTAGAGAGGAAATAATCGCTTACTGTTATACCTCGATTTCTGTTTCATTTATCATTTCGTAATACGAATTCTTTCCTCAACATTCTACCAATTAATCGTAATAATTGCTTACATCTAAGGGGTGCGATATAACTATCGATATTGGTATTTGTAAAGAATGTTTTTATATGTTAAATGTTTATTAAATAATGTTGACTGCCACGAATAGAACTGTAATAAGAATTCAGTGGAAAGAAAGATTGTTAGCTTTGAAAAAAATGTTTTAGGTATTAATTACGAATTTATAACAGAAAGTTAATTTTCCGTTAATTTTCATTATTGAAAGAAAATTATCCCATTAGCCTCGATCTATCATAATAAAATAATAATTTTCTCATAGAACAGCTGAATTTTATTTTTAAATAACAAGATAGGCTGTACGTTATTTAATATAAAAATTATTGATAATTAGTCATGGTAGTTCTTTGAAGGTTAAAAAAAAATTTGCGAGTGCAAAAGGATAACGAAAAGGTGTCTTTTTAAAGGTAGTTTTAAAATGTTTGGTTATCCTATAAATAATATCGTTCTTTGACGCTAATTTTCACTGTGAGATATTAATATTTGCATTCGTTTTTAATCGTGACTGTATTGACCATTGTTTTCTATGATTTTCTCTTATCTCTCAAATAGTTTCTGGATTCATTCTTCAAAAAATTTGGGATGCTTTTACCTTAAAATCTTCTTCAATATTTATTTCAAATGCCCACTGTAGAATTTTTGTTGTCGATTAAAAAATGTCATAATAATCGAAATAAGTAGTAATTGGTTGTATCAAAAGTGGTATGAGTTTCCAATTTTAATTTTTAGTTTTTCCAAAACTAAAATTTATTTAAATAAAGAATCAAATTACTCAACAGATGGCAAAAGATGAAAAGTAATGGTCGATATATCGACGATTAAAAATAAATGTGTATCTTAATATTTCGTAATAAAAATTACTGTCGAGGAAGGAAATTACTTATGGAATAACCTAATAATTACCAAACAAAATACATTTTAATTTTCTTACGAACAAAACCTCGCGTAAAAAAGCATTTATTCTAAATTTTATTCCATCGTGTTATCAGACATTTACTAAAAAGAAATACCTAAGAAAAACATGCCGGGGTTATTAATTCTTAATTTTACACCCAATCGAAGACAGGCTTCCTGTATCGTATTAATATCACCGAGGCCTTTCATGCTCGGAGGAAAATCTGTTTTATGGTGGGTCGAGGAACGGTTCTCCTACAATATCGCGGAAAATGTCACGGACAGGCTGAACGTGTATCTAAAAGTGCACGGAATCGAGGGTAAAGAACGAAGAAGAAAAAGCCTCGAAGAAGGGAAAACGATGTTCCCTGGTGATTTGTGGAAAACAAATAATTGTCAGCGGTGCCAATCACAGACCTCGTTGGTCGAATCTCCTTGTCCGGACGAGGAGGCCGCTGTCTCGGGGTTACTTCTTGATGAAAATCTGTCGATTTATTCCGTCGTCCCTTGTCCCACGACTGTCTCGCGCCGGGCTTATATTTAAACGAATAGAGGTTTATCTTCGAGCTTCGGTTTTTCTTTCTTTACTTTCTTTTTTTTTTTTCTTTCTCTTCTTCTTCTCCTTCCCTCCATCCTGGAAAAGAATTCCTGATCCTTCTAAGAGAACGGTGTTCGGGCAAAATTTAAATTGAATTGTTCGTTCCGTGTTGAACGAAACGCGACTCGGAAAGAAACACGATTTGTGGCGAATATGATGGAAATTAAATGGAAACATAGAGTGGAACACGTTCGGTTCTTCTTTTATAGCGGAATGGTAAACTGTGTCGAATTTAATCGAGAAATTATTCTATTGTTATTTCCCCTGCTCTCTGTTTTACACCGTAAAATGTACAGTGCGGCTATAAAATTCCCATCCCTGTGTCATATTTATTGGATCGCTCCACAAGTTGATTACCTCGCAGTGTACATCAGGATCGTTAACCTTACGCGAGCCAGGTGGGGTTGAATTAACCCCAGCGGTTTTAAAACTGCTGTATTTTTCTTTCCGAAGAACGTTTCAAATATTTAAAACGTAAATCACTGTTTTATTCGAATCCGATCTTACGAAATGAAACACAATTTTAAACTGTGTTTTTATTCCAACGATGTATTCATAGATGCACAAAGGTCACGGTGAAACCAACCCCACATGGTTTCGGGGTGCAACTTTTATTCGCCTGATTAGCCTTGAAAAAAAAAAATAAATAAATAAAAATAAACCAGACTCGCAACGCAAGTTATAATACAGAAAACAATTTCGTTGCGAATTTGAAACAATCAATAGCTCCCGTTCAACGTCTTCTCCAACTCTAAGCCCCGTATCGAGGCAAATTCCTCGGCCAACGGAAACTCGACTCATTAGTTAAAAGTCTCGGTTACACGCGACTTTTAAACGGAAAAGGAAGCGAGCGAGTGAAGTTCCACCGCGGCCGTGTTTGTCCCCGGTTATATTACGCCGCTGCCAGCAGCGAAGGATTCACCGAAGACGGCTGTAATCATCGAACTTCCGAAACTAAAGGACGATCGTTACTCCTCTAGGAGACGCGAGACGCGCAACGAGACAGCCAACGGCCTGTTGTTCCATCTTCTCCTCTCAACCCTCGGGTCCCTTCTTATCAGTCGTCGCAGACATTAGGTAGAAGAAAGGCAGAAATAAGGGGGCACTTCAAAAGGCGGTCGCGACTCGACAAAGAACGACTTTCGCGGTCGCCAATAATTGGACGGTGGCTTGAAAAAAAAAAATTAAAATAGTCGAGACGACAGGAAGTGGCGGTGTAGATGATGCTACCCACCCTCTTGCACGAGACCGCCCTTAACGCAGCCCCATCAACCTTTCCCTCCTCCACGCCCTCGTTGCTTCCCATCCTCTCGCTCTCCCTCACTCCTTCACGCCAGTTTCGCGCTTATTATCCGAAAGTTCCAAAGCGAAACAGAGTGAAACTCTGTCGGCGTGGAGAACTTTTAACAACGCCACGAAGGCACGAATTCGTGGATGTCTCTTGTGTCACGCTGTTGCCAGGGGGGATGGAACGCGATAGAGGAGGAAAAAGGGGAACTGGACAGGGGCAGTGGGACCGGGGAAGATTTTGATGGAGAAAGGAACGTGCGTCGAGGAAAGAAATGACGCGTGGAGAACGGGAAATAATGGATTGTGGGACGTATAAAAATTGGAATCGAGAAGGGATCGGGGGGTGGTTTAATACGGTGGACAGGTTGAGTAATAAGGAGGCGAGTAGGCAGATAGTTGGCTTGAATCTTCTGTAACTGGTTTTTGTTTTTATTTATTTCTTTTTCTTTTTTTAACCCATTGACTGCCAACTACGAGATATCTCGTAGTGCTGCAATTTTAAATTAATTGTAAATGACCATTTGAGTTAAAAATTATTAGTGTTTTTTTTTCAATAAAAATTACTGTAAATGCCGTTACAATATTATATTGGTAACTTAATATATTTTGTAAAATTTCATGTATTCTTTAAAATAAAACCTTGGACGCTCTAAATATGCCTGGCAGTCAATGGGTTAATTAGCAGTTCGAGGGTGTTCGATTTTTTAAAGGTTATTAGTGAGTGGTGATCGTTTAAAATTATTCTGGTGCTGGTAGTTTGATTAGAAATTCTTTTGAGCGATATAAGATGCTTCGAGAAGATTGTGTGTAATTTTGTTTTCAGAGTTTTCAAGCTCGGTTTCAGTTTTTTTATAGTTGAGCCTGTAATTTTTTTTACGCTCGTCTTGAGATAGGTTATGGTGCTCTGCGGAATTTTTCAGTACCTACTGGAGGATCAGCGTGAAAAAATTATGGATCGGTTTGATGATATGATTGATGGAATTTTTAGTATCCGAAGTGTCGCAGATATTATTAGACTGAATTTTTATCCATTTATAGTAAATTAATAGATGAGAAATTGCATAGAAGTCTTTTTATGATACCTTGTAAGTAAAATAATTTTCCACTAAAATTCTATTATTTTGAGAACGTTCTCAAAAATATGAATTTCCATAAAAATCCGCAGCTTACCAATAATCTTGCGGTTAATTCGACGTAAATCGTTATTAAAAACAAAAATCAGAAATCCTTGTTCTAAAACGGAAAAAAAAAAAGAAACGTGATGCGATGAACGTCCTAACAATAAAGTTTAATATATTATATTTGTATTAAAGGTATTATATGGTTTTACGATTCGATAGCATTTTATAAATTCAAAGAATGCAAAAGAACTCCAATACGTGATATTTCATAGGAAACGCTTTAGGCAGTTTGTTTTCTCCCTTTTTTTCTTTCTTTTTGTTAGCAAGCCGATGAAATAGAAATTTATAGCGACACAAAGGAGCCGCTATAATAAAAGAGGAATCGTGAAAATCTGCAAGCTCTTGTATGTGAAGCTAAATAAATAAAAAGAGGAAAGGAAAAATATATACTCAACATCGCGGAAAAATAAAGAATAATGACAGAAGCGTGGCAAACAAAGGAATCATAAAGTTAACAACAACGTCACTAATTAGACGAACAACTTTTTACCCGGTATTTTAAATCAAGGCAAAAGGAACAAGATATTATAAATATTATTATAAAAATATCCATCTTTTTCTAGTCGCGTCGAAGTTTTTGCTCAGTATTTTAAATCAAAGTAAAAGGAACAAGATATTATAAATTTTGCTTTCCTGGTTACATCAAACTACTATTAAATAACAAAAAGAAAAAAAGAAAAATAATATACATGCACCTAATTAATCATAAATACACTGATATACAAATATTCTTCCAGCCACTGTACTTCGTCAATTAAAATTTAACATCTAACCAAAACACAACAAAACCTTATTTTTCTAGTCGCATCAAAGTTTTTCCTCAATATTTTAAATCAAAGTAAACGAACAAGGTATTATAAATTTTATTTTTCTGGCAACATCAAATTACTATTAAATGACAAAAAAATAATAATAATATACATGCACCTAATTAATCATACATACACTGATATACAAATATTCTTTCTAGCCACTGTGCTTCGTTAATTAAAATCTAACATCTAACCAAAACACAACGAAACCACATTTTTCGCATCAAAGTTTTTGCTCAGTATTTCAAATCAAAGTAAAAGGAACAAGATATTATAAATTTTATTCTTCTGGTCACACCAAACTACTATTAAATGACAAAAAAAAAAATAATACACATACACCTAATCAATCATAAACACACTAATATACAAAAATTCCTCCTAACCACTGTACTTCATCGATTAAAATCCAACATCTAAACAAAACACACCAAAACAAAGCAAAAAATCATTTCCTCCGATACCTGTTTCTAACACATTGTACTTTTCCAACCAAACGTTACCAAATAAGATCCGTCAATCTTCAAAAACGAATTTCACCCTTCCCGGCGACAAAACGAAATAAAATGGCGGGGGCGTAAACAAGCAGACGGAACGAAGACGCGTTAAACGGGAAGGAAGGAGCTCGGCAGCGGTCCTCGAGACGCGAAAAACGAACCGAGAGAAAGAGAAGGGAAAAATAAAAAATAAAAGAGGAACGCGAAACTAGCAAAATGTAGGAAAGAAATAGAAAGCAACGGAGACGGTCGGAGATCAGAGAAGGAGAGCGCAAAGAGGAGCAAGTTTTATTTCAAGGGAGGCTTCGCGAGGCGAAAGCAGGCAGAACAGACTGAGGAAATACATAGCCGGATAAATACGAGGGGTTGCGATTCCTCTTTTCTGCTCCTCTTGTTTCCACACCCCCCTGACTCTATCTCTTTCGCTCCTCGCCATCGAAAGCGGTGAAAACTCTACGCGACGCCTGTGTTCTCCGTTNTTTTTATATTTCTACCTTAAAAAAAAAAAAAAAAATAACAATTAAGAGGTCGACAAAGAGAGTAGCATTTAATACATATTATTAAAATTTGTTATACTCGCAGTCTCGAGGGGTTAATACTTTGTGGTATAATAGTACACACCTCCCATAACATATCTTTCGATCGTCAAAATTAAATTGTCCCCTTAAACACATTCGTGATCGTATTTTTAACTCCCAAGAAAAACCCAGAATATTATTAATTAAAGTACTGTTGACCAACGGTGTATGTTTAAGTTATTATCAAACACGGTACTTTCGTGTTTATGTTCTAAGGAGATTCTACGACGGCTCTGCTCTGCGTTCTCTGCAAGGTATCATTCCCTTCAGCATGGGAACTGATGGTTCACGCTCAGGCAGCTCACATGATCAACATTTACGAGCTGGGAACTCGACCTCAGAGTCCAAGATCCGCTCCTAGCCCACCGCAAAGTCCAAGTCAGCATCAGAAGGAATCATCTCCGTCACCGCAAGACTTTCAGGTGAGTTTCTGACAAACTTCAAAATATATTTCTCAACCGGTAACAAATGTGTGTCTTTTCACAATTTTCTTTCCAACGGAAAAACACTTCTCTTGTACATCGTTGGTAGCGTTTAATAATTTAGAAAACTCGCGGTAATAAAATTTAGGGAACAGTTGATTGTTTCTAACAAAATAATTCGTCTTCAGTTTCACACTCTCGATAAAGTTTTGAAATTAATATACAAATAAATATAGTACACATTTCGCGATTTTTGTTGTCCGCAAATATAGTATACATTTGGAAAAAGAATANTCTTGTTTCCACACCCCCCCTGACTCTATCTCTTTCGCTCCTCGCCATCGAAAGCGGTGAAAACTCTACGCGACGCCTGTGTTCTCCGTTTCCGGAGTGGCTTGTCGCGCGACGACAATGTCGCATCGATTTTATCAAAAGTCTAAACACATCCGATTAAATTCAGTTAGCTGGACGTGCAGACGGACGCCTTTTGAATCGTTATCGAAGCTGTCGCCGATGTTGTGTCGCGCGCGCGTGTGTGCGCGCACACGAGGGGGTGTGTTTCATCGGCGGCCGTGAGCAGCCTGGAAGTCGATGGAATTTCAGGCGAATTAGCGTCGCGAAGACAAGTTCGCTCGGAGTTTTATTAGAAATTCGACGGGGACTCGTTCGCTCGAGCCTTTTAATCGAAACGATCCCGGATAGAAAGGGGGTGCCAACAGCTTGCGTGCAAACACGTTCCGTCGTGCTGTTGCGTCTAAATGAGTTGATTAAATGTACAATTTGTACGTTCTTCGAGAAGCCTGCTCGCAAACCCTTCGTGCACCTTGCTACTCGTAAAAATGAACGAACGAGCGATTAGGAGAGCTGTACAAGGGTTGTAATTGAATATTTATGTCACTTGTTAACCCTGCTACGCCACTTGGATCGTTTTTCGACTGAGATCGTGTTTTTGGTTGCTTGAAAAATTTGATTATTT
>SMSQ01003849.1:24242-53136 GCA_019453375.1 Ctenoplectra terminalis | reverse complement strand
CTATTATTATCTCTTCTTCATTTACACTCACTATTTCTTTTTCCTTTCACTACGGTGTTCTCAGAATGGGGAGAGTTCTTGGTATACCAATGGATACAGTTTTCACTGATATAACAAAAATATACACAGCAAAATTCAAATATATTGCTTACTGGTGGCAGATCATATGTAAATGAAAATATAAATAATTATATACAAGAAACGTCTACGCAAGCTTCTATCAGATGATTACTTAATTTTTAAAAGCGTATGTATACGCTCTTCGTAGCGAAAGGATTAAACCCCGGTGTGTGTAACTCGCTACACTGTTCAAATTAATGTGTACCACTGTTCTAACCCTATTTACTTCCAAACCTAACCCACTTCGGTTCCTCATTCTTTCAATGATTCCTAGAGCGGCTGTACCCGGAATTCGAAGCTTCTTATCGATCCAGTTGTACACTGTAAAACGATTGCCACCGCTCTCTCGATGCTTTCGATGAGCCGGTGTTAAATTAACTTGAAAGCTCTGGCCGCGAATATTGTGTAGTCACTTGCGCGCGCGCACGAGCACGCCACTATAAACTCGATTGCAGCTAACCTTTCAGTTCGAGGAGCAAAACTGTTGGATCGAATCGTGTTCGCTAGGATATTTGAACTTCGCGTAAAATTACCAAAAATTAAATTAATTAGGAAGACAGTATTTTTTTTCCTCCGATGAATAAACAAAATTCGAAGTAAAGAGGATTAACCAAGATACGAAAAACCGGATAAGAAAAATAAAACACTCTGTATATATGGAAGATCTGCGATAACGAAATCATTCGGGATCCATCGGTAACTCTTGTCTCTAATCTTGACTTTTCAAGTCGTCTCGTATTTTTTTTCCTCCGATGAGTAAACAAAATTCGGACTAAAGAGGGTTAACCCATTGACTGCCAGGCATATTTAGAGCGTCTTGCCCCGGGTGCCAAGGTTTTATTTTAAATACATAAAATTTTACAAAATATAATAATATTGAGTTACTGATATAATATTGTAATGGCATTTACAGTAATTTTTATTGAAAAAAAGACTAATAATTCTTAACTCAAATGGCCATTGGTAATTAATCTAAAATTGCACACACTACGAGATATCTCGTAGTTGGCAGCCAATGGGTTGACCAAGATACGAAAACCGGATAAGAAAAATAAAACACTCTGTATATATGGAAGATCTGCAATAACGAAATCATTCGGGATCCATCGGTAACTCTTGTCTCTAATCTTGACTTTTCAAGTCGTCTCGATTCGATCCGCCTTAGCGACCTTTTCCAACTTCGATCCGTCCCCGGAAGAGCTGACCTCCGTTGTCCTGAGTCAACTGCGGGACGAATAAATCTAATTTCAAGGGTCACGATTATACGCTGCATTATATATGCTCTGTCCGCAGGCCGGTCCCTCAAGCTGACCAGTATTTGGACACAACTCTGCACGAGGGACGAGCGGCACGTCCGTCTTCCGTCCAATTTTCTTAGAGTCTTTCTACTCGCGGCTCGTGCAAAAATTAGTGGCGGCCGCTACTGGATTTCCAGTGAACTAATTTACCGTGCTCCGCAATTTGCGCCGCCGCCATTTGCAATTAAGACTTTCTGTTCGGTCGTGTTTAATGTATCAGTTGCGAAGACGTTAATTTCTTAGTCTTGTCGGTTGAAGCGGAGGAATCTTGAAACATTGGATAAATTTGATTAATGAGTATGAAAGTTAAGTTACTTTAATCCTCTGTAACTTGAATTTTCTTTGGTTACGAGAAAACAAAATTATTATTTATTACAGTTTCTTACTTCGCTTTGAAAATTAAGAATCCGTGATTGTTAGTAATAAGATTGCTTGGTAGAAGCACTATGATGTAATAAAATACAATGGTACGGTAATTTGTAAATTGAATTTTAAAAACGTGAACGTATGAATCATTTAGTAATAAGTCATTTTTAAGTTACACGATGGTAAATAATTTTATTTACAGAACTATATTACTGCTTTATTAATGCGATTTACACACACGAATCACTCGGTATATCTAATGTATAAATATCAAGGATACCATTGGACAAACAAAAACACCAATATCACTATTCGACATCTGCAATTTACTAGATTCCACCTACAATACCACCTATTCTTTTCTATCGATACAATATATGATACAATATCTCCAGAATATACTTTACATTTCCCTACTCAAGTACAATGAACTTACGAACTTACATCTTGTCAATAATTATAACCAAATGGCGCAAACAATAAAACACCACAAACGCAATTTCCCTATAAGGCAGACCCCGCAGCGAATCTGCTTATTTTTTTTCTATACTGATAAAATAATAGTAAAAATTCAGAAACTTAACTTTTTATCATAAATTCATTAACAATAAAATATGTTTTCAAAGTTAAAAATCATTCTTACGACCGAATTCTCATTTCAAACCGATTAACTTTAGTCTGCTTCACACTAACGTTATCCCTAACCACGACTAGTCTACAAAAACCTCTATCGTGTTCGTAAATGACATAAACTAATTTTACCACGACTGGTAAGTGTTACACTGATCGCAGCTCCCCTCTTCCGCCATTTAACGAACTCGAAAATCACTCGATCGCGCGAGCTTTCGCTACTCCACTTCCGACCGCAGCATTCCTCGTCCCTCTTCTCGTCCAACGCGATACACGCACACACCGATCGCGTGTTTATCTATTTATAGTCGAGAGTAGCTTTCTTCTGTGTCACGCCGTCGTTCATTCAGGCCTCTGAGGCCACGCGCGCAACAGAAAAGAAGGAAAGCCGGATAATTTAGAGGTTAGAACGCCGGTCGTTGCTCGACTCGACGATGTTTTAGGATCTCCGCGCGATACGTCTGATCCTTTCTTTCGACGCGTCACGCCTACAGGCGGCGCTGATCGAACAATAATCGCGGCTACTTCTTAGCATGGTGATCGATGATCGCTCTCTCCGCTCTGCACAGTTTCATAACGCGTTGGTTCGTTTTATGGAAACTGTGACGAAGGTACGGACAAGTTAGAGGGAATTGAATTCTTTTTTTAAATTCAGGTCTCGATAGGGTGAGCTTCTTCCAGGTGCTTGCCTTTTTAGGTTTAAAGGCTTTGATAGGTTAGGTTTTAATGGATCGGTTAGTTTAGGAGGTTAAGAATGGTCCGAAGCGCTGATTTAACAGGTTCGTCGCCACGTCATCCGTATTTGGGTGACGGGTATGCTTCCGTGGAGGCTCTGTTCTTCGTCAAGTTAAATAGGATTTTACAAATAATTTATAAAAATCCCATTTGTAACAGAAAAATTTAATGGAAAATAAACTGGCAAACATAAAATATGCACGGTATGTTATACTGTACTTTAACGTGGAAATAATTTATTTAAAGTCTTCTCCATTCAGATACTTTGCCCTATTATACATTAATTTATATTCAAAATAAAATATAACAGTATACTACGCAGCACGGTACTCGTTAAAACAGTTCAAACACATTTCTGGTGATTTTGGACAATTGGGGCAATATGTTGAAGTATTTTTCACATTTTTTCTAAAATAAGCATGAAAATTACATATTGAAGAGAACATGAAAGATATAAAATCTTACTTAAAAAAAATTAATTCGTCTCCTACTCGAGTTGCATCGTCGCTATTCCAGCTAATTCCTCTGTTTACATTCTTGCGCTCCAACTATCGGATTTGGGCCTCCTGAGAAATTTTACCGATTCACGCTGGGCGATGAACGTGTCAAATATTCTCAGACAATTTTGTGGTGATTCTAATATTTTTCTTGCTTTTGTTGTATTACGTTATCTGATAAATTTTTAGTAATTTATATTTAAATTTAAGAACATTTGGCGAGAGACTGTAGAGAGATGGAAGAAGGGATCAGGATTGAGGAGGTTGTGAGCGGGAGACCAGATAAGAAAGTGGTAAGGTGGCTCGAGAAATTGAGAAAGAAGAGAAAACTGTACATAGCTAAGAGAACCAAGGAGAGTAGGACAAAAATAAAGAAAATTAAGAGAATAGAATAAAAAAGGGTGCAATAATCAAGGAAATCAGAGAGTAAAAAGGTGAGAGGCTAAGAATGAGAGGTAGGAGTGTGCGGATGAATGAAAGAATAAGATAGTCGTGTAAAACGTAGGGTATTGTAAACCAATTCCAATTCTTAACCGTAAAGCTGAATAAATAAATATGTATATTATTTAAAAAAAAAAAAAAAAATATATGTATATTTACATTTAATAAATTAGTAATATATATATTTACATTTAATAAAGTAATTTACATTTAATAAAATTTGGAGGATATTTTTTTAAACAACTTTGCGTAATATTTTATCGATCTAACATGTAAGACACAACGTACGTAGTATCTCTTATTAAATAACCCTCCTTTGAGAGCTTCGTATTGACACGAATAAAAGAAATCCCTTAACCTCCGGCTAAGCGCGCGCGCGCGCGAATCCTTTCTATTTATTGCTTTCAAACTGTGCAGGCGGACAAGATTTATGACAGCAGGAAACCCGGTTCGATCCGTTGCAAATCTATCCACGGGCAATATTTCATCCGAACATGTACTTTACAGTTTTTTCCCGGAACTTATCCCGGATATCTCGAAATAAGCTTCCTACCGATCGGTACCGTTTCTTCCGGCCGACGCGTTACCGGCGACAAACAAGGAAATAATAAACACTCGACCGGTTTACGACGCCTTACTGTACATGTAAAGCCCTTGCTTTTGAATTCCTTCGTAAACCACTTGCTATCTTTAACTATGAGGAAAAGAAACATTCGAACTGCTTGGATACGCAGTTTATTTCAAGCTCTGGTCCGATTCAATTTTATAGCTGATTTTCTTGAACGTATATTTAATTATTAACGAACAAATTTTTACCGTGACCCTGCCTTTTCTCCTGTAATAAATTCTGTCTTGTGATTTGAAGTCGAAGAACTTTGAAATAAAAGTTTGAGGTTAGGTGAATATTGGAACCATTTTTATCACTAGATTACCAAAGTGGTCAGAATGAAGGGTTCCTAGTTTCTCACAGAGATCGTATAAATATTCTGCGTTACGTATTTTTGAATTTTATATGATTTTTTTTGAAGAATAAGTTTAAAGGTTTATTTTTGTTGCAAGTCTGTCATTTTAATTCGTTTGATACATATTCTTTAATCGTGACGCTATCCGTTAAAAATCTGCAACGTCTTGAAAACCATTTCCAGTAATAAATAATAAAAAAATCTAATAGTAAGCAGACTTCTATTTGCCCATTGATCTTATGGAAGATTTAGCTACAAGCAATACGTTTCAACTGTTTTTATCGGTCCACGAACCTGGTACGGATCGATGAAGATATATTGCTTGCCACATGAATGCTTTTTCTGACATCACAATAACCTATAACCTCACAAATATACATCAGTCTGTTAAAATATTATCGAACACATTAACCATTTACAGTAGCAAAACTATTAGGTTGTCACGAAAGTTCCTTCCGTTATCTTCACGCAATGCTTTCGTCCAGCAATGTTTAAATAAACATTCAGGCTTATTTGTTAAACGGGAGACGGAGGGAAAAAATAGCGCAAAATGAATCCTGTATAAAATAATAATATATCGTAAAACATAAAATATTATGTATCCATTGTTTATTAATAAAACCTAATATTAACACCTATCCTCCAAATTATTTCACTGATATCAAAATTTTTCAGTTCACGACACACCCTTAATAGGCCATATTAGAACCGTAGGTCTATTTTGTCTAACCTTCTTTTTTAATTAGATACCAAGTACATCACCGCAAATTAGACAACTTTTCTCTATACAAAAAAATACATAATCCAAGACAATTTTATATTTATATTTTGAACAAAAACTCACAAAAAATCCCTCACAAGACACCATAACGAATTTACAAAATTTCAACGAAAATGAGTGGTCATTCTGACCACTTTGGTGGTTCCAGTATTAAAATCCAGTTTCTACTAAAAAGAGCCATACACAAAAGATATCTTATACTCTGATTAATTATCCGCTGTTTATTTCTACCATAATTTTCTCAGCACCCTGTTGTACTACGGGGCAAAGCTAGAAAGATTTCTCTCCAGACAGCGCAGAGAAAGGGGGTCTCCCGCTGAATTCATTTACCGCGATGCGATCCGATTGGTATGCGAGACCGTTTCGGTGAATAATACACCAGAGCGGAAAATGCGTGCGAGGTTTGCACCTTCCGTTCCAACCAATCGAACCCGCATTCCATTCACAGGAAATCTTTCCAGCTCTACGGTACACAACGCTATGCTAACTTGGTCCACCCAGTGTAAATTAATTCTAACCACTGATTAGTCGTCTCTCATTAGGGACACGACGACGCGTTTCCAAATCTATAAAGACCGACGACGCGTTTTGGAATTTATAAGGACCGACGACGCGTTTTCAAATTGATAAAGACCGACGACGCGTTTCCAAATTTATAAAGACCGTCGACGCGTTTCCAAATTTATAAAGACCGACGACGCGTTTCCAAATTTATAAAGACCGTCGACGCGTTTCGAAATTGATAAAGACCGACGACGCGTTTCGGAATTTATAAACACGACGACGCGTTTCCGAATTTACAAAGACCGACGACGTGTCACTGGGAAAGATCGCACAGCGGAGAATGTTTGCCGGGGAACGCCAATGGGCGCTGTAAAGATGGGAGGCAGAGGGCATTGGCGCGCCTCCTGGCGGAAGCACTATTTCAACGTAATTGTCGTTTCATCGTTCCCTCTCAGCCGTGCCGTCTCCGTGCCACGTACATGCCGACTGTCACCGGAGATTCCGTCTTCGTGTGGGCCACGCACACGATATTATTACGTAGTTACATCTTCGGCCGGTAGACACCTAGCCAGACGAAATTAACCATGGCTCGGATGCCCGCACGAGGAAGCTGCCAGAAAATGACGAGTAGCGCTCCGGGTGCTTACCAACTTCCGGTGGCTAGCGCTCGTATCATTCGTGTCGAGTCGTATCGGTGTGGAGAAGGTTGAGTGGCCGAATGGCGGGACCGCGAGGTTATGTTTACGGGCAAGTCGTTCGCGGAGGAGGCGCTATTTCGAGACGCGCGCGTTTTGCGAGTTTCTTTGGTTTCAGGTTATGACGCTGGGAAGTTAGCGTTGGGTGGGTGGGAATGACGAATTAGTGTTCTTTTTATTCCTCTTTGGCTATGTTAGGGACGAAGAAAGGTTGTTGGGTGTTGGAATGTATAATTGGAATATATAATTTTAAGATTAATTTTTTTGTTTTTTTTTAAGTATTCTTGGTACTTGGATGAGCATGAAACGTAAATGAAATGGTCAGAATTTAGGAAAGAAATGTTTCATACGGTTATGTAACCTTATCTTAACCCTTTGGCTACATTTGAAGTATCGGAACGTGATGCATTTATTTGGGCAAAGACGCACACGACGTTCTGAAACGTCGTTGAAACCGAGAGATTTAACTAGTTCATTCTGGTTTATTTCAAAGTAATTCGTATCTGTTGCAACAGGACAAATAATTTCAGTATTTTGGTAAACCTTGTTTGGGATACGCAACCCCATAATGGCAGAAATAGAGAATATATTTTACCAAAATGATAGCGACAATTTTAATGAAAGTAGTGATCTCGAACAATCTGATGAAGAATTATTTAATGATTCTTTAAGCGATAAAGGCGAATTTCAAAATGAGAATGATGAAGAATATAGTAATCGAACTAGAAACCGATAACGACTGAAGTCACAATACTAACTTAACGTCGCATCGTCTAACCTCTGAAATAAAACTAAAATAAAAACTAAAATGGTGTCCTAATAAATCTTTTCAAACCATTTAAAAAAAGTTAAATTAAATTTCTGAGTACACAAAACCGATCCAGAACCAACCAATCCTACTTCCTTAACCGATTCGCTGCCAAGCCTAAATTATACGAAGTAATTCCCATTGCCATTTATATTTTCAGTGTTATTGTTTACCAAAGCTCTGTTATTTCTTGGTAAGAGCACATATGTTATCATACATAATCATTTGCAATCGGTAGTATTTCTTCAAGTTTTTTACATTTCTATATTTATGTTTGTGGCCAGAAAAAATTTGCTACTTCAAAAGCCTGCGTGTTACAACATATTTAAAGTAGGACGAGTGTACTCGTCTTGGCAATGCATGACACCCTGCCAAAGACGAGTATACTCGCCCTTGGCAGCGAATGGGTTAACCGTTTGAGTCCCAAGCAGCGCGATCGCGCTCTTCAGATTTTGTGTCGAAAAATGCCAGTACATTTCGAGCGCTGTGGACAACTGACGGTGCGGTCACCGATTGTCGAAGTAGCGCGCTCAGATTTACTGACGCACGTACATCGCACAGCTCCCTTTTTAAATGTAAATAATACAAATAAAACATTTAGTATTTCATTGTTATCTTGTCGATAATTTATATCGAACAAAACTTGAAATATTTATAAACTCACAGTACGCGTATATAATAATACAGATGTATTTCATAAAGCAACGAATTACAAATTAAAAATATTTTTTGTGATACGGACAATTTAAATGGAGAATAACACTTCTAATTTTTTCCTTCGCAATGGATTAAGAGAAGCGCTATCGCGCCGCCTGGGTCTTATCGTACTCGTTTAGAGAAAGCACGGTTGCGCTGTTTGGGACTTTTCGACAGTGTTTTTTCAATACCCCTTGGGACTCAAACGGTTAAATATAAAGATCCTCTGTCCACGAAACAACAAACCATCACCGATCTCCGCACCGCATCACATATCTCAAGAATCCAATGCGACAACCGACCTATAACTTGTAATAAAACCCCATAAAAAACACCGCCATCTAATCTTTCCAACACCCTCGATCATCCCAATGCCACCTGTCCAGCTCGACAAACGCCAAGTCGATAAAACGATCAACGGGACACAGAGAGGCGCCTGGTTTCGGAAGGCATCGCGTTTGTCCCAGCGCCGTGGCAACAATACAAATCGATCGCCGCTATACACGATACAAGGACGATATCGACAAATTGGTGGGTCGGCCGCGGACGGATACCATCCGACAGAGTTTGTTAGTCCCTCGCGCCCAATCTGTCACGCATCGCCGCGACGTTTCCATATGTACGCCATAACTCTTCGCCCTTATGTACGTCTATGTTCACCTTTCCTACATCGTGATCATCGTCTTCCGCCATCTTTCTCTACTTCTATTCAACGCTCTTTTTTATTCCTTGTATAGTAGACTCCGGTATAATGCGGCTAGTACGCGTTATATACGGGTTGTGTGAAATCGCGTTACTGGAAATGGGATTATTGGAATGGAAATTTTATTTTCAACGGTTTACATATTAGGATGGTAAAGCGTTTTTGTGAAAAGAAATTTTCATATTTGATTATATTGCGCGTTTAGGAACTCGCACTGTAGGGACTTGTGTTCGATGTGGAAATTTGCGTTGTAGGATCTCGCGCTGTAGGAATTCGTGGTATAAAGATTCGCGTTGTAGGAATTCGAGTTATACAAACTCGCGTTGTCGAATCTCGCGCTGTAGAAACTTGCATTATAAAAATTCGCAATGTAGGAACTTGCGTTATAAAAATTTGTGCTATAGGAACTGGCATTGTAGGAATTCGTATCATAAAAATTCGCGCTATAGGAACTCGTGTTATAAAAATTTGCGCTGTAGGAACTCGTGTTATAAAAATTCGCGTTGTAGGAACTCTCATTATAAAAATTCGCGCTGTAGGAACTTGCTTTATAAAAACTTGCGTTATAAAAATTTGCGCTGTAGGAACTCGCATTATAAAAATTTGCAATGTAGGAACTTGCGTTATAAAAATTTGCGCTATAGGAACTGGCATTGTAGGAACTCGTATCATAAAAATTCGGGCTATAGGAACTCGTGTTATAAAAATTCGCGTTGTAGGAACTCTCATTATAAAAATTCGCGTTGTAGGAACTCTCATTATAAAAATTCGCGCTATAGGAACTGACATTGTAGGAACTCGTATCATAAAAATTCGCGCTATAGGAACTCGTGTTATAAAAATTTGCGCTGTAGGAACTCTCATTATAAAAATTCGCGTTGTAGGAACTCTCATTATAAAAATTCGCGCTGTAGGAACTTCCTTTATAAAAACTCGCGTTATAAAAATTTGCGCTGTAGAAACTCGCATTATCAAAATTCGTGCTGTAGGAACTTGCGTTATAAAAATCTGCGCTGTAGGAACTCGCGTTGTGGGGACTTGCGCTGCAGGAATTCGCATTGTAAGAACTCGCGTTATAAAAATTCGCGTTGNATAAAAGCTAATATTAACACCTATCCTCCAAATTATTTCACTGATATCAAAATTTTTCAGTTCACGACACACCCTTAATAGGCCATATTAGAATCGTAGGTCTATTTTGTCTAACCTTCTTTTTTAATTAGATACCAAGTACATCACCGCAAATTAGACAACTTTTCTCTATACAAAAAAATACATAATCCAAGACAATTTTATATTTATATTTTGAACAAAAACTCACAAAAAATCCCTCACAAGACACCATAACGAATTTACAAAATTTCAACGAAAATGAGTGGTCATTCTGANGCGTTGTAGGATCTCGCGCTGTAGGAATTCGTGGTATAAAGATTCGCGTTGTAGGAATTCGAGTTATACAAACTCGCGTTGTCGAATCTCGCGCTGTAGAAACTTGCATTATAAAAATTCGCAATGTAGGAACTTGGGTTATAAAAATTTGCGCTATAGGAACTGGCATTGTAGGAACTCGTATCATAAAAATTCGCGCTATAGGAACTCGTGTTATAAAAATTCGCGTTGTAGGAACTCTCGTTATAAAAATTCGCGTTGTAGGAACTTCCTTTATAAAAACTCGCGTTATAAAAATTTGCGCTGTAGAAACTCGTGCTGTAGAAACTCGCATTATCAAAATTCGTGCTGTAGGAACTTGCGTTATAAAAATCTGCGCTGTAGGAACTCGCGTTGTGGGGACTTGTGCTGCAGGAATTCGCATTGTAAGAACTCGCGTTATAAAAATTCGCGCTCTAGGACTCGCGTTATAAAATTCCGCGTTTTAGGAACTCGCATTATACAGAAATTTACCATATCCCTTTTCGATTCTCGCCGAAGAAGTCGGCGTGTTTATTTCAAGGCGAGCTTCGAAGGTAACGACGAGGAAGCGGCAAGAAGAAAAGTACCAAAAGCAGAGGGCGAGACGGTGGAAGGAAGGAAGGGTCGTTCCTTTCCCGATGAATAAGGGTGTTCCGGTCGGAGGATGGTTGGAGTCGCCGTAGGTGTTAAATCGAAGGGTGAGAGTCGAAGAAGAGGCGGGGCCAGAAGAAGCAGAGAAGCTGGTTGATCGCAAAGATGGACGCGGTTTATCTCGCACCTGGGACTCTTCTAATTAAGAGGGAGTTACTTGAGGGTAGGGTCTTGTGACGTGGTTTTAACGGGAACGCGGAAATGGACGAGCTTCGTTTCCACCGATCGAAGGATTGGAACTTTCTGATGCGGAGAGATTTCCTTCAGAGTGAATCGTAAAAGCCATTATGCTACGATTTTGGTACAATTTTGTGGGTAGATTAAAAATACAAAATTATAAATTGTAGATAATATTTAATAAAATATTTAATAAAGGTTATTTTATAGAGCTCAACCCTTAGCGCTCCGTTGGCTCCGCTACGGAGCCATCCGTCATTTGTTCCGTAACTCGAGTTTTTAGCATGATTACGCCTAAGATATTACGGAATCGTCGGCGTTGGCAATTGTTATCTGTAGTGCTCAGTCTCTCTACCGTTACGATTAAACAATTTTTTGACCCATTTTATGGTTAGCAACACGGAGAAAAATAATTATTACGATGAGAATTTAGAGTTGAGTGATAGTGAAGATATATTTGATTTTCAAGTGTTAAAAGATATTGTGAAAAACAATGTTGGTTATAATTCTGACGCTTCAAGTAGTGTTAAAATTTATCTTTCATTTACAAGAAGAAAGTGCATGTGTATAAGATAAATAAAATCAAAAACATTCACAAGCACGTGTAATTCTTCTCGCTTAAAATAAGACTCCTTCTTCTCACTCGTTCCGCTGCGAAAATATACCAGAGTTTCTGGTAGACAGTGGTACAAAAACGTGCGGAGCGCTGAGGGTTAATACATAAATAAATTTAAGATTTAACGATAAGGATTTAATATTACGTGATACTAATTTTAATCGTGTACGAATTATATTTTTCGGCAGCCTTATTAATTGGAAATACTGAAAGGATAAAAGGAATTAATTTGCTCCCAAATTTAGAAACAATATTATAAATACAATTAATGTATTAATAATATATGAGATCATAAATGAGATCAATATTGGCAAATAATACCATCGATTAATTTTCTATTCAATTCGTTTTTAATGATCCATCTTAAAGCTTATAAGCTTAAGCTTGGTCATACTTCTTCCTCGACTTTCTTTTCTCCAGCAGCCGCATCGAGTCGCCTCGAAAAATGGCGCGAAATTTCATTCTTGCGATATTAATTACGAGCAGCCGCGACACAGATTACAGGGAAGCTTAGCAAATTACCGACTGTTCAAAAAGGGAGCGCATTATCCGGCCGGCACACGCGTTCAGATTTTTACGTGTCAGAAATTACAATGTTGCGTAACAGCAGTCCAACACGCCAGAAAACTTGTCGTTCTTCTCCGACGGAGATTTTAAGAGCGCGCCAGGTGCGATGGAAAGCTTTATAACTGCGAGTCACGCTAATTTTCCTTAGGACCGCGATCGTTGCACCGCCCTCGCAATGAAATCACCGGCTAGTTCCACGGTAAACAAGAGCGCCCCCTGTTTTCGAGGACTACAAATGGAACGTATGATGGTAATTCGATCTTTGAACGTTTAATTGTCACTAGAAATAACAAACCGCGACATGGGACGTATAATGCAGTCACTGTTCTGTTTGTAAACACAAAACGCAAATACAGTAGCATAACAATCGGAGAACACACTATCGCGTTGTCCGAACAATCCGCTTAGCCCCCACTCTGCTTCACCGATGGTTCTGAAATATAAACAATCAACGATCGATGCGATCGAATTAAATTCAATCAAAAAACTTGGAATCTCTTGGACGTATGAACAATTTTTTTTTACTGTTTTTACTGTAATATACTTTTTAAAAAACTGTAAAATATTACGATTTAATATTGTTAAGGTTAGCTCTATTATTTCTCCTCAAACCAAGGCTGTAGCAACATTTTTAATCGATGCAATAAAATTGAGTTCGATAAAAAAAAACTTGGAATCTCTTGGACGTATGAAACAATTCTTCTTACAGTAATATACCTTTTAAAAAATTGTAAAATATTACGATTTAATATTGTTAAGGTTAGCTCAATTATTTTTCCCCTCAATTATTCTTACAGTAATATACCTTTTAAAAAATTGTAAAATATTATTTTTTAATATTGTTAAGGTTAGCTCAATTATTTTTCCCCAAACCAAGCCTATAGCAACATTTTTAATCGATGCAATAAAATTGAGTTCAATGAAAAAAACTAGGAAGCTCTTGGACGTATGAAACAATTCTTCTTACAGTAATATACCTTTTAAAAAATTGTAAAATATTATTTTTTAATATTTTTAAGGTTAGCTTAATTATTTTTCCCCAAACCAAGCCTGTAGCAACATTCTTATCCTACAGAAATAGAATATATAAATTTTCTAAACTCTGTATATCTCATCGTTTCCATCTCAAAAAAAATAATTCTCGTAAATAAATACGAAAATAATTTACAGCACCCTCGCGATTACAACTCACGAGCCGCCACTGGAAACAACAGTACCTTCGTTACACGCCCTTTTAGCGTTATTTCTTCGCCAACCCGCCGAATAATCATCCACGATCACGGCGAACGCGATAGTCCGGTAGTGTAGGGTGGTGGCGTGTCGAAGCAACGACAAAAGCGCGCGCTCGTGCGATCGGTATTAGTCGCATTGTGCGAATCGGCGAGGCAACATCCATCGCGCGGTGCGTCAATCCCTCGGGAGATTATTACACGAGGAGAGCCTCTGGTTACAGCGTGTCATACAAAGGCCTGGCGGATCCGTTATGNTTATTTTTTAATATTATTAAGGTTAGCTTAATTATTTTCCCCAAACCAAGCCTGTAGCAACATTTTTAATCGATGCAATAAAATTGAGTTCGATAAAAAAAAACTTGGAATCTCTTGGACGTATGAAACAATATTTTTTACTGAAACATACCTTTTAAAAAATTGTAAAATATTACTTTTTAATATTATTAAGGCTAGCTTAATTATTTTCCCCAAACCAAGCCTGTAGCAACATTTTTATCCTACAGAAAGAGAATATATAAATTTTCTAAACTCTGTATATCTCATCGTTTCCATCTCAAAAAAAATAATTCTCGTAAATAAATACGAAAATAATTTACAGCACCCTCGCGATTACAACTCACGAGCCGCCACTGGAAACAACAGTACCTTCGTTACACGCCCTTTTAGCGTTATTTCTTCGCCAACCCGCCGAATAATCATCCACGATCACGGCGAACGCGATAGTCCGGTAGTGTAGGGTGGTGGCGTGTCGAAGCAACGACAAAAGCGCGCGCTCGTGCGATCGGTATTAGTCGCATTGTGCGAATCGGCGAGGCAACATCCATCGCGCGGTGCGTCAATCCCTCGGGAGATTATTACACGAGGAGAGCCTCTGGTTACAGCGTGTCATACAAAGGCCTGGCGGATCCGTTATGAATGCCAATAGACATTTAGATAACGGTCTCAATAGGAATTACGAGCAGCCATGTGGGGGTGGGGACAGATTAGTCGATCCTTCTGTCATCATTTCCACGGTGATTAGTTCTCACGATGAATCGCTAGATGTCGCACTTGGTCGTAATTCGTATAGTAAATAATTAACTTTATTTCTTCCAAAACTGTAGTTTGAATCTTGGTTAAAGTACGCTTTAATGGACGCGAAATGATGGACTTCTTTATTTTATTTTATGCGTAGAACTGAAAGATGCAAGTCTTAACTTTAGGAATCCAGCGGTTCAAAGGTTATTGTCTTTAGCAGATTTCACGAGTAATTTTGACGCCGTGTTAGTGAAATTATATTCACTGAAAGAAGAAACAACTGAAACCGTGGCGGACCAAATTTAAAACGACCTCGAAATTGGTAGAAATTGGTTACCCTGGAAACACTAAAGCTAGGCGGAGTGTAGACCAATTAAATGAAGAATAGAAGCTAACATGTCTAAACGAGCTGTGAGATAAGCTAAAAACGGTCAAATTTAAATACGGATAACTTTTGAACCGTTGGATATCTAAAATTAAGGCTTGCATTTTTAAATTCTACGCATCGAAAGCTATTAACCCTTTGCACTCCGTACAATTCTTTGTCACTGAATAAAACAAGTTTTATTTTGAACGGAAAAAATTACTACTGCTTGTGAAAGTACTTGTCCTTATTTATTTTACAAATATCCTTTTTTCTCTGGTAAACGAAACATAAATTGTTTACTTTGCAGATTATCATGGTGCGATAGCTTCAGAAATTGAGCGTAATCGTGCTGAAAACAGAATGTCTCCGTAGCGGAGCCAAAGGAGTCCAAAGAGTTAATTGACAAAAAAAGGAGTCCATAATTTTATGTTCGTTAAAACGTACTTCAACTTACGTCTCTAATAATTAACGATAAAACGAGAATAAAAAAGAACATTTTTCCCTTGAAACAGAATAATAAATTTCTAACGAAATAACGCGATTCAATTATTTCAAGACTAACAGACTACACAATTTCTAAATATCGCGCGTAAATGTAGGAAGTGAAAATATTTAGAGTAATTATATCTCCACGTGTTTCCAGAGAACTAACTATGAAAACGAAACGAAATACACGGAGGAGAGAAGGTGTGACTGTGCAGACTTGAAAAAACGTCTCAGAAACCTGCAAGAGGAGAGGCTAATTAAGTCCGCGAGATGTCTCGTTAAGATTGCTGATGAAGACGTTTGTCCGCGCCGCTTCGACGGAGAACTTTGGACCGTAGAAAAGGAGGCGACGTTTTGTCGACGCGTTTCCGCGCGACTCGCCCTACGCCAACCCCGCCCAACATCGTCGTCGACGATAATTCACCAACGGCCGCGCGCTTGCAAACACCGGTGGAGAAGAGTTCGGAAAGTTCGAGTGGAAATATAATATTTCGAGTGTCCCGCGAGTCAGCAGGCCGAGAGGAATAATTCCGCGAGAATTACGTGACCGTTATGCACCGTTGGACGATTCCAGTTCCTCTTTGGGCTCGCTTTCTGGAAACGGGGCAGTTTATGAAGGACGAAACTGAGTTTGAAACGGTGGAACGAACCGCATGAATATGGTGTATTTTGTTTTTAGGTTTCTCGCAGTTTTGTTCGAAAGAATGGTGATAGGGTTGATAGATAACAAAACGAGCGGTATTGTAATTAATCTAGTAACTCTAGGGAATTGTCTGCTATATGTATACAGGGTGTCCCAGAAAGACTGTAAGTCCCTTTAAGGGGTTGTTCCTGGGGTGGTTCTAAACAACTTTTTCCTTTGCGAAAATGTCAAATTCGGCTTTCTTAACGAGTTATTAACGAAAAAGACTGACCAATCACAGAGCAAGTAAGACGGCTGGGCGTCAGCGGGAGCGTTGGACTCCACGTCGCGCTTGTGTTTCTACGAGCAACTCAGGATATATCGAAGCGACTGTTGACGAATGTTAAACAAAAGTTATATCGAATAAACTAATTAATTGTTATTCGTGTGGAACAAATAAATTGATCGTATATCGGCTTCTCAGGGTGGCTTGGTTAAAATTTGTACGATTTGTGAAAATGAGATTTATCGATTTGATAATGTAATTTACATTGGATTGGTATTTTTGTGTGAATAATTGAACTGTGTTTGACAAAAATGTTAAGAAAATTGACCCTAACCTTATCACTGTGGTGCTCTAAGGACTAAAAGCATTCTTGGTATAGAATTCAATACAGTTTTTGTTCGTGTAACAGAAATATACATGTTGCGTCTATAGCCGTCAAAGCGAAGTTCACAATGTGGCATGACGGCAATAGCCGTCCAAAATGAAACAGTCTTTTTTAGACACTACGGCTATAGCGGCACGAATGTGCATTTACCGGCGTACAAGTAGCAGCCTAGTGTCATGTTTTGGAAACAATTAAATTTTTGCTGTTATAGCCACCATCGTCCCATTACTTAGTGTCTAGAGTCCGCTGGCGCCATGACGATTATAACCGCGACCTAATTAAAGGTGCTGAATTAATCGAAATTAAGTTTATTTAAGCAGAAAAAGTAAAACTATAGTTCTAATATTCTAACAATTACAAAAACATAGTGTTAATTTTCGAACTTCACTTGTTCCTACTGTCCGTCAATGTGTTAAAATTTAGGTACATTTTATGGCGAATTATAGTACAACGTATTGTTGTATACCAATTTAAAAAAAAAAAGAAAAAAAGTATACATCAACAAATCCCTGGTGTATCTTATTTTCACAAATTGTACAAATTTTAACCAAACCATTCTGAGAACCCTGTATCACTCCGCATAGCGTGAACCTAACGTTAACCCCATTACCATGTTCAGGTCTATGCGACACAACAATATTTTTCTTATTTATACAATTCTTTTCATCCTGAACTTCAACAGACCCAGATTTATCGAGTGTATAATTTTTTATACCCGTTCTAGAATACGTATATCAATTTCTTACTACATCTCTCAACAAAGTATACGATCACAGCTATCACACAATTGTTCCAAATTTTGATTAACACAACAGAAGCTTAAAGCCAACCATACCAAAAGATCCAACGAGCAAAATTCTACGCATTTACTCTCCCAACCTCAACTAACAACATTCATCTTTCAGATCCAAGAAACTTTGCCCAAAAACCCTGTTGCTTTTCTGCTCGTCAAGGATGGGAGGGCGTATTTACTTTCGCGCGAGCCGACTCCGCCTGAAACACGAAGGGGAGAAAGTCTATCGGAGCGGCGCGACTGTATCTCGCAAGATAACAAGGCGACACTCGGATCATTCGTAAAGCTGTCGCCCCGGTGATATATCAGTATCCTTTTTGATCGTTACGCTGACACACCCCTCCGTCGAGAGCCCCTCGAACGGAACAAGTGGCGATGCGCGCGCTAAACGACACGCGCGCGAGCACCTACCGCCACAAAGCGGCGAATACGGAGAGGCTTTTCGGTGCAACTGCACGGTCGTTAGTTAGCGAGCATTCATCATCGTATTGTTATTGTTAGTCACGGTCCTCACGGTTATTCGAACCGCCCCATCGAAATCACAATGCGACCAGATGCAGCCTGGGTCGCGGAGAGCTGGGCACGGATAGCTTTTCTTCATTGTACGCTTGTCTCGACGCTGCGATTCGCTTTTTTTTTTCGGCTGCTTGTCTGTCTAACCAGGCTCGATTGTGTTCGACTGTCTGGTCGAGCGAATGGATGTTACGCGGAGGTTTGACGTGCCTAATTTTAGTTTCTCAGTATGTTCATTGGGTTAAATGGGAATTGAACTTTATTGTCGGAACGGTGCGGTCGTATAGGGAGATGGGTGGTTTTTTTTTAAGTTAGGTAGGAGGGTTTATGGCGCGGTGAAGGATTTATCGAGTAATTTGTGTTTTAGGGTTAGGTTATACGAAGGCGACGCTGGTGTCACGTGTGATTCTTCGGTGAGAAGTATTTGGATTTTTTAACAGAGTATTGTGTTCTATGTTTAACCGTTTGAGTCCGGGGAAGCGCTGTCGCGCTTCACTTGTCGTATGCCAAAAATACGGCGCAGCGCGATAGCGCTTCTCTTGTTTTGTATCGAGAATGCGAAGTCGCTGCTGTTGGTAGTATACTTTACGCAATTATTGAGAGTAGTTGTAGTAATATCAGTAGCAGTTTTTATTCATTTAATTCAGTTGTGGCTTTTAACAATATAGGAATTAAAATAATATACAGTAGTAATGTAGTAAAGCCTGTGAATTGTGGTACGGTAGAAAAAATGGGTCAATGTAAAAGGATATATAATGTTTTGACTGTAATTTTTTTTAAATCATCACCAGATCTATAAGGGCGCTATATGTAAAAAAGGAATCCATGGAATTTGTGCGGCAAAACATTTTTGTTATAAGTGAAAATAAAAATTTTTTTTTTATCAAAAATACTTGTTACATAACAATTAGTGTTAATTATAACCATTTTCATTGTTTCTCAAAAAAAAATACCACGCATTTCATCCCGGACTTTTAGCATATGCATAAGAAAATTCTCCCGTACTCAAACGGTTAAGTTACTCGTAGATACTGGGTCACATGTTTTATTATCTGTTGGCGATAGATGTCCGACTCTCTGTTTTCTATCCATTCTTAAACTTTCCAATTTCATCGTTGACTTAATTCTGATTCACAAAAAGCATATGTCGGTCTTTATAAATCCCTCGGAGATCTCTGCACGCTTGAAACGCAGTTTTGTTCGAAATTACGAGCTGAATGTGAAACGCGATAGATTTCCGTTTCAGCGTTTTCGATGCGAAAATTTTTAAGTCTCACGCAGATATTGAAATTAGGAGCAGAGATATTGACGTTTTCATCCTTCCTTCGAAATTTCAGTCCAGAAGCAAATATCGAAAAATTCTGTCCTTCGATATACCAAGCTAACCCCTTATCCTCAAGACACGAATATATTTTATAGTCCTTCCACAAGTAAAAGGAAGAAAAATATATTTCTTTCTGCTAGCCCTTAGACACATCGCTCTGTTCCAATAATCCGCTGATTGTAAACGTGTTTCTATTTTGTAGTACTTGACTGTACGTTAAATTAATAAAGGTTCAGTCTTACGGAATAGGGGAACTGTGTAATGATTATTTCCCGCAATTTTGAACAATTATGTTATGTATTATACTCGAAGACGGTAAAATAAAATTTCTGCAGTTTTAGGATGAAATAATAGGATAGAAATTGATCGTGTTTTAAGGATATATCTAACCTAAGTTTCAAAATAATTCTACGTATCTAACTTAAATTCTAAAATAACTCTACGTATCTAACTTAAATCNAAGTTAGGTAGGAGGGTTTATGGCGCGGTGAAGGATTTATCGAGTAATTTGTGTTTTAGGGTTAGGTTATACGAAGGCGACGCTGGTGTCACGTGTGATTCTTCGGTGAGAAGTATTTGGATTTTTTAACAGAGTATTGTGTTCTATGTTTAACCGTTTGAGTCCGGGGAAGCGCTGTCGCGCTTCACTTGTCGTATGCCAAAAATACGGCGCAGCGCGATAGCGCTTCTCTTGTTTTGTATCGAGAATGCGAAGTCGCTGCTGTTGGTAGTATACTTTATGCAATTATTGAGAGTAGTTGTAGTAATATCAGTATGTAAGGCGTAAGAGCGCCTACGCNTATTATACTCGAAGACGGTAAAATAAAATTTCTGCAGTTTTAGGATGAAATAATAGGATAGAAATTGATCGTGTTTTAAGGATATATCTAACCTAAGTTTCAAAATAATTCTACGTATCTAACTTAAATTCTAAAATAACTCTACGTATCTAACTTAAATCCTAAAATAATTCTACGTATCTAACTTAAATTCTAAAATAATTCTACGTATCTAACTTAAATTCTAAAATAATTCTACACATCTATTCTAGATTCGAAAATAATTCTACATCGATGTAAGTAAACTTTTCATAAATGACACTTTTTTACACGTATACATAACACAATTCCATTTTTTTTCGAACCCAATCCAATCTAAGTTCGCGACACTCCTCAAACTTATTAAACTTCGAGACACCCAGAAAACAAAGAACATAAATTTAATCGAAACACCGAGACAGAGTAACCTATCCTAGATTACCACCAGTTTAAATCACGACGCAAAGGTTTGACAATTCCCTGACCAAAAAAAAAAAAAAAAAGAAAAGAAAAGAAAAAAAGAAAAACAGAAAAAAATATATTTTTTCAGCTCAACCCTCAACGGAGAAGAATTCGAAACGAGACTCGAGACGAAGTCGAGTTACGTATGCAACCTGTTCCGGACTGATTCAACTTACCGAAAGTTAGCTTGCTTTTCCGAGGAAAGAGAGGGTTACAGGGGAACGGGTGAGAAGGAGAAAGGGGGCGAAACGGTCGCAAAGTCGATGGCGCGCGATGGAGTGCAGCTTTGAAAAGAAACTTCTTTATTTCCAGCGAAAATAAATATTTGACCGGGCCAGGCAGCAGCCTGACGCTCAGACTCGAATGGTTTCTTTCACTCTTAACGAGTACGACTCCTGGCTCGGTACTTTCCAGACACAGCGTTGTTACGGCCTCGCCTTTTTGCCAATTAGTTTGCTTCCCCGCCTCGATATCGTGGGCCTTCGAATCCTCGTTGCGACGGGGAGCTGTTCATTCATTGTGATTGATGTCTGAAGCATTGCGTCGATGCTCTTACGAACGTTTTTATAGGTTATGAGGGCTAGAATAGGGGTGATCGTGTTACGAGTGTTTTTGAGGTTAGTTTTTCAATTGTGGTCTGGATAATGATTGTTATGAAGGATCATTTAATTGACTCGAGTATTTTAACCCTTTGCACTCGACTGGCGCCACTGTGGCGACACGCACAATTTTCTTCAGAGATTAAGTTTTGAATTAAATTCTGTATCTTGGTCAATTCAAACGCTTCTTTTGTTTTGAAATAAAGTAAATTAACCGGGTAAATAAAAAATCGTAAATATTTGTAATTTTCTGTGTCTCCTTCTAAAAGAACACAGTTTTCACAGAGGTCCTTTGAAACTTAACCCCTTGCGTTACCATTTAGTCGGGCTAAATCCGGGATAAAAGTATACAGGCCTCGTCGAACGCCATTGCTAAAATTGTTTAAGTTTTATCCCTTATTTTCATTAGCTATTATCTGGAAATTTGACAGAACGAGTCTCACCCGTGACATTAATGTTTAGTCCGAAATTATAACTACGAGTCTCACTCGTGATATTCACGTTTGACTCGAAATTGTGACGACGAGTCTCACTCGTGATATTTACGTTTGACTCGAATTTGTGACGACGAGTCTCACTCGTGATATTCACGTTTGACTCGAATTTGTGACGACGAGTCTTACTCGTGATATTCGTGTTTGGCCCGAAATTGTGATCACCAGTCAGACTCGTCAAAGTATGGCAAGGGGTTAAAAAAGTTCGCGAGTTCAAAAAGGGTTAACTTATTCCGTAAATTTTTTTTTAGTCGATTAACACTGTTAGAGTCACGGAGTTATCCTCAAGATAAACATTGCGGTGTCATAAACAAATTATTAAATATACAAAACCTCCATTAACCCATTCGCTACGAGCGGTGACTATGGTCACCCAATGCCTGACGCTCGCTACGTACGAACGGTGACTTAAGTAGACTACTGAAAGACACTGAAAACCTTCCATTGAACATCATTAAGACATTCATTTCCACTTTTAATATCTATTTCTTCACTTCCCCATTTTTCGAGGGGTAAAAAATAATTCCTTAACTTTTTATATATATTGGCTGATCGATGATGACTGATATTTTCTAATTGGATTATGCGATAATTTAACCCTTTCCTTTCTACGGGCGATTACAGTTGTTCACACTTTTGGCGCGGCGGCTCCTTCAGCGGGCGTAGCGCGTCGGAGAATGGCGTCCGTAGCGAAAGGGTTAAATATTAGAACACCTACACAATGGAACCAAAATTCACTGTCCCTCCGTTCGCCTCCGACCAATCTTTGGACGCGCGTCACGACGCTATTTTTCGCGATGTTTCCGAAGCGACGAGGGCCCAGGATAAGCTCGCCTGACACGTGGAACCGAGGATCTCGCTATTCTTTCTGGGTCGCTTTTAAATTCGGATTTCCCGGTGTTTCCGTATCCGGGTCTGGCCTACTTCTCTGACTGATACCATTCTGCATGTAACGGTATTGAATACCCAACGAAATGGGAGAAACATAGAGAGACAGACAGAGAAAGAGGGGAACCGAACTCTGTTCCAGGGGACTTCAAAGCGTTCCAGTTGGAGAATAATGAAATGTATACAATACGAACGATGCTGCACGCTGGTATTTCAGCGCCCCCTTCTCTCCCATTCTGGTCTATCAGGGAACCTTTGGTGCGTTTTTCTCGAATTCTGTGTTTTTATAGCGGATAAAGGTGAACGATGGGATGAGTGACAAATCGAGCCGCGGTATTAACCCCTTTTCGACGCCTCTAGAAATTTACGCGAAGCGGGGAGTGACTTTTATTTGTAACTAGTTGATTTGGCTTGGTGCTTTGGGGATAGACATTGTTTAAACATTCTGGGAAGATCGAAGATTGAAGATCGAAGATTAAAGATCAAAATATCAAAGATCGAACACTGGACATTGAACATCGAAGATCAAAGATCGAAAATCGAAAATTAAAATATCGAAGATCGAACATTGAACATCGAAGATCGAAATTGAAAATATCAGAGATCGAACATTGAACATCGAAGATCGATGATTGAAGATCGAAAATCAAGATATCAAAGATCGAAGATTNACATCGAAGATCGATGATTGAAGATCGAAAATCAAGATATCAAAGATCAAAGATTGAAGATCGAAAATCAAGATATCAAAGATCGAAGATCGAAAATCAAGATATCAAAGATCGAACATACAACATTGAACATCGAAAATCCAGGATCGAACAGCGAAAGTCTTCACCCAGAAAGTCCCTTTTATATTCCTGATTCCCGCTAGTCCACTTCGGTATTCTGTGTTCAACAATTTCGCCTTATCACTAAGCCAGATGTCATGTTACAATTCTTGCAATTACTCACGGCGCGTGACTATAGTTCTACTGGCTGTGTTCTCGAGGCGACGAAAGAGGTTCTAAACGGTGATTTGTAATGAGAATCGGACGGAAGCGGGTTTATGTTAATACGCAGATACGTCGATGAATAATTGAAGGATCTCGTGTTCGAAGAGTATATCGGATATCAAATTCTGAAATACTGTTCATTTCATGTTAATTGAGTTTCATAGAACGTTTTTAGTTTGGGTAGTAAAGATATCCTTCGGTATAGCGGCTACTTTATTTCAACGAGTGATCTAATTATTTTAAACAGAACATTATTGGATATGAATATATTAAACGTACATTTGCATATCATTTGAATTGAAAATATGGCTAGGCAAGCAAATTTTATAACCTCGTTCGAGAATTAAACATACGTGCCTATCTAAATTGAAAAGTGCAAAACCTTATTTTCTCATTATATTAAACTTTGCTAAAATTGTTTTTTTAAAATTCCTAAATATATAAGATTGCTTTCCTCTAACATACTTTTTCTAAGTATCATAAACAAATTAATTACCACTACGGTTGCTTTTGCATAAAAAAAACTCATAGAAATCATAAAAAAAAAAGAATAGATACTCGGAAACCTAATATTATTACTAACATAAATAACCCACGAAATTAAAAACAAAAATGGAAGACAGTCACTATCCATCTACACAAATCCATCATAAAATACCCTACACATTTTTCTAACCTCAAACACTCAATCCAATAGCAACTTACAAAATCCCATTCCTCGCCTCGTTCCATCTTCTGTCTCTAAAGAATAAAAGTAACCAACGCCACCGATACGCTTTATAAAACAAACTTTCGTAACGACTTTACAAAAAACCAAAAAAGAATCAGTAAAAAAAAAATACTAAGTAAGAAAAAGAGAACATATTTTAAGCAGAAAATATTTACCCGGATCGAGAGGAGTATCTGCCTCTAAAAAATAAAAATAATCATCGCCACTGATATTCTCTTTACAGAACAAACTTTCGCAGACCCTAAAGAAAAAAAGAATGAAAAATAAAAAAAAACAGAAAAAAACAAAGAAAAAAAATAACGAAAAAGATAAGGAAAAGAAAACATATTTTAAACAGATAACATTTACCCGGATCGAGGAGGGTAAAAGCGTCTTCGATATCAAGGGAAGAAAACGACGGAGAGGATTTTTATTTCAATCGTTCGAGCTTCCTGCAATCCCTTTTCCGCGCGGCCAGGATACCAGCGCTATTTTTCCAACTTGTTTTGGACCGTGTTCCAGGTATACGTCGACGGTCGATGGCCGGCCTCGACGACTGGGGAAACGTCGAACGGATTGACCCAGTTTGGTGCCGTGCCGGCTAATGCTCGCAGATAATGCGAGAGTTTTCTCATTTCTGCGATGCCGTCGCCCCTTTCGGTCAGATAAAGCAGGAGAACCGCTTCTTCGTAATTTCTGACGTCTTTAGCCGGGAATACCGACGGGTAAAACTTTTTATTGCCAGTTATCATCGTTATTGGCCTCGTGGAGCCAATAGAAGGCGCCCTCTCGCTGATCTGTTTGCGAGAAGACGATTGGATGCTGCACGTACTAGTTCTTTGTGCTAANATAAAATAAAATAAAATAAAATAAAATAAAATAAAAACTAATTTAAGCAGACTAATAATTGNAATAGTTATAGGTTAGGTAATAAATACGCGCAGAGCGCTCACTTGATATACTATTTTCCTTTATACAAGATACTCTTTGTATCTGGTGTTAGCTAAAACCCCTTTGATCCGAGTTTTCAAAAGAAAACGTATGAAAATTTTTCTGGTTAAATAGCTTTGTACGCCACTGCAAATAATAAATTGTTATTTCGATGGAGAGTTTGTAAGAGCGTTTTGTACAATAAAAATAGCGTTGCGAAATTTATGAAAGTAGAGACAACTCTCGTACAACATAGTTGTCAGGGATTTCATAAAATGCATCGCATAAAACTGTACGAATAAATAAAAAGTTACAATAACTCGGGATAATATATATCCACTTTGTTTTTATTATCACGGAAAGCTCGATTTCCATTGAGAGTGACAATAATTGTGCTCGGCATACCGGAAGTTAATAAAATTTGAATTTCGAGGTTCAACGTGCTAATATGATTCGAGGTAAGTAATTACAGTTCGTATGACAACAATTATCGCCGCAATCACTCGCGTTTACTGCGATCCCAACTCAGACGATTCTAATTTGCGCAATCACCGCTCACAGGATAGGAATTCGTGCAATTATAGTCACGGCGAAACCACCAGAGGACTTTCCAGTGGATCCTATTCTCGCAACTTCTTGCAACGCTGTTGTTTTTGATATACGGGATGAAAATGAAGTACAAATTTTGGGATTTTTTAATCTCACGAAGGTCGCGGCTGATTTAAGCGGTGCACATAACATTTTAACATGTACGATTACTTTATTCTGTCACAAGGGAATATTTATATTCTGTTTAATGGTTATAAATTGTACCCATTTTTATGAAATTAAACTTTTTCACGTATTCGTACACTTTTTCCTTTTTTTTTTTTTTTGCAACAATTAGCGCTTGTCGTCCGTCGCAAAATGATACAACATAATGTTGATACGAATTGTATACGAGATAATTTGACGCAGAAACGAAAGTAGAGTAGTGGGGACCGAAAATGTGAAATGGAGCCGATCGAATCAAGATACGCTTTTAGTTTTTTTGCCTTTTGAGATACGATATTTGCTCCTCGCTTGTGTTTCACTGATCTATACTTCGAGTTTGATATTGCAGTAATTATTGTAAGTAGTATGAAATAAATTTTGAGATTTATGCGTGTCACAAATTTTTTCTAATAAGAAATTTTTAGAACAGCGATCACCATAGCTAGTATCGTTCCTAATTTCCTTAATAATAATAATAATAATAATAATATTAATAATAACGATGATGATGATGATAATAATAATACTAATAATAATAATGATGATAATAATAATAATAATAATAATAATAATAATAAAAGTTAAAGCAAGAAACGTGAAAGGACACACGAAAAATCAAATCGAAAGACAAAAGGAAGAAAAAGTGAAAAGAAAATGGAGGTAAGAGAAATGAACAAGAATAGCAAGTAACCAGATGAAAGGTAGAAAACGAACGATCAAAAAGAAATAAATTGAAAAAGGCAAGAGGGCATGAGAGGGACGATATTACAAGAGGAAGATAAAAAGACCATAGGAAATTCCGGAGATAACAGCGGTCGGATGAATAAAGNTTTGCCTTTTGAGATACGATATTTGCTCCTCGCTTGTGTTTCACTGATCTATACTTCGAGTTTGATATTGCAGTAATTATTGTAAGTAGTATGAAATAAATTTTGAGATTTATGCGTGTCACAAATTTTTTCTAATAAGAAATTTTTAGAACAGCGATCACCATAGCTAGTATCGTTCCTAATTTCCTTAATAATAATAATAATAATAATAATATTAATAATAACGATGATGATGATGATAATAATAATACTAATAATAATAATGATGATAATAATAATAATAATAATAATAATAATAATAAAAGTTAAAGCAAGAAACGTGAAAGGACACACGAAAAATCAAATCGAAAGACAAAAGGAAGAAAAAGTGAAAAGAAAATGGAGGTAAGAGAAATGAACAAGAATAGCAAGTAACCAGATGAAAGGTAGAAAACGAACGATCAAAAAGAAATAAATTGAAAAAGGCAAGAGGGCATGAGAGGGACGATATTACAAGAGGAAGATAAAAAGACCATAGGAAATTCCGGAGATAACAGCGGTCGGATGAATAAAGCCAAAGACGGCTGAGCACTTGACCGAGGAACTTTCTAAGAAGGGGGCACCACTGGGAGCCCTTTAAGAAAAACTGATATAAAGTAATGGATTTTCAAGGTGTTCGGTAATCACACTCGTGCAGGAAACCTTCTTCCCCCCCCCCCTCCTTTTACCACCCTCAGTAGTCTGAAACGGAAGGAGAAACGGAAGACGAAGGAAAAGTAGCGGATAACCGTGAGCTGGGACAGTCTGGGAAGTAGCATTACATCTGTCGATATCTCCATCGGTTCGCGATAACATAAAACTGCCACAATCTTCTATCACTTGTGGCGCTGCAAGAAAGGTGAAAGAGAGAGGGGAGAAAAAGAGAACGATTTAATGGCGTTGTCGTCGACTGTACCGTTGACATTGAAAATTATTTTTTTTACAATTGATTTATGAGCATTAATTGGAGCTCTTTTTTGTAACATTAGTTAATTTTATTTAAAATTGATAAAGTTTTATTAAGAGACTTATTTGGTACGTTTTTGCACTAAGTTGCATTTAAGCATGAAAGATAAAATCCATCAAATTGACGGGTTCCATAAATGTAGTGTTAATATTATTTGAATTTATAAAAGTAAAAGTGACAATGCTAAATGGTAAGATACTGTAAGTTGTGGCGATAATATTGTTATGGTAATACTAATAATAAATGATAAATTCCTAAAAATACGACCCTTTCAACTGAAAACTAAAATTAAGATCCGTATTTACTCCATAAATTTTGTATAAAAATATCTAAGTAAAAATTTTATTCAATTGCAAGTTTTTACCCTATGATAAAGTTTATAAAAAATTGCTGGTCTTCGGTATTTAACATCTTATTGAGTAGTATTTTCAACCCAACACTATTTCCCACAGTTGAACATGATATCAAACCATCTAAATAAATTTTTATATACTGAAATTGAAACAACTAAAGCTGCACTAAAATATTTCTTTTATAATTTAAAATATCTAAAATATTTCTTACAAAAACCAATATTTCTCTCAGACCTCAAAAATGCATAAACGTTAGTTTAAGTTAGTCAGCAAACTGTTGAACCACGCGATCAAAAAATTATTATAAATCTTAATATTAATACCTAATTAATAATATAACTAATAATATATAATATAACTAATAATATAATGTATAACTAATATATATAACTAATA